>PISX010013384.1:0-56971 GCA_004024625.1 Mellivora capensis | reverse complement strand
TATTATGCCTCCATCAGAAAGGATGAATACCCGACTTTTGTAGCAACATGGACGGGACTGGAAGAGATTATGCTGAGTGAAATAAGTCAAGCAGAGAGAGTCAATTATCATATGGTTTCACTTATTTGCAGAGCATAACAAGTAACACGGAGGACATGGGGAGATGGAGAGGAGAAGGGTGTCGAGGGAAATTGGGGGGGAGATGAACCATGAGAGACTATGGACTCTGAAAAATAACCTGAGGGTTTTGAAGGGGCGGGGGGATGGGAGGTTGGGGGAGCCTGGTGGTGGGTATTGTGGAGGGCACGCATTGCATGGAGCACTGTGTGTGGTGTAAAACTGTGAATTCTGTTACGCTGAAAAGAAATTAAAAAAAAAAATACAGGTAGTAATCTCTTGATGTTGGCCTTAGCATCGCTTTTCTGGTTATGTCTCCTCAGGCAAAAGGGAAAAGAGGCAAAAAGAAACTATTGGGCCTACATCAAACTAAACAGTTTTGCACCATAAAGAAAACAATTTAGAAAACAAAAATGCTGTCTACTAAATGGGAAACAATATTTACAAATGATATATTCAATAAGAAGTTTACATCCAAAACATATAAAGAACTCATACCACTCAACACCAGAAACATTAATAATGTAATTACAAAATGGATGGAGGACCTGAATAGACATTTCTCCAAAAACATGCAGATGGCCAACAGGCACATGAAAAGATGTTCAACATCACTAATCAGGGAAATGAAAATCAAAACCACAATGAGTTGTAATACCAGTCAGAATGACTAGAATCAAAAAGAAAAGAAATAATAAGTGTGGCAAGGTTGTGGAAAAAAGGGAACCCTGTGTACTATCGATGGAAATGTAATTGGGGTTGCCACTATGGAAAACAGTGTGGACTTTCCTTAAAATATTAAAAATATAAATACTATAGTATTCAGGAATGCCTCTGCTGGGTATTTACCCAAAGAAAATGAAAATAATAATTTGAAAAGATATATTTGAAACACTATTAATAATAGCCAAGAGATGGAAGCAACCTAAGTGCCTATTGATGCATGTATAAAGAAATGGCATATGTGTGTGTACAAACACACATATACACAATGGACTATTAGTCAACCATAAAAATAATGAAATCTTTCCATTCATAACATGGATCAATCTAGGCAGTATTATGCTAAGTGAAATAAGTCAGAAGAAGACAAATATCATGATTTTACTTAGTTTTGAAATCTGAAAAAAACCTCAGAAAAATTTTTTAAAAATTATATAGACAACAGGGACGCCTGGGTGGCTCAGTTGGTTAAGCAGCTGCCTTCGGCTCAGGTCATGATCCCAGCATCCTGGGATCAAGTCCCACATCGGGCTCCTTGCTCGGCAGAGAGCCTGCTTCTCCCTCTGCCTCTGCCTGCCACTCTGTCTGCCTGTGCTCTCTCTCTCTCTCTTTCTGACAAATAAATAAATAAAATCTTAAAAAAAAATTATATAGACAACAAACAGCTGGGTGACCAAGGGGAAGATTGTGAAGAGATAGACAAAATAGATGAAGGTGGATTCAGATGTATAAACTTCCAGGTTTAAAATAAGTCATGAGAGGGCACCTGGGTGGTGCAGTGGGTTAAAGCCTCTGCCTTCGGCTCAGGTCATGATCCCAGGGGTCTGGGATTGAGCCTGGCATCGGGCTCTCTGTTCAGCAGGGAGCCTACTTCCCTTCCTCTCTCTGCCTGCCTCTCTGTCTACTTGTAATCTCTGTCTGTCAAATAAATAAATAAAATATTTAAAAAATAAAAATAAAATAGGTCATGAGGGGTGAAAAGTACAGCAGTGGAATATAGTCAGTAATACTGTAATAACATTTATGGTGACAGATGTTAACTACACTTACCATGGTGAGTATTGCCTAATGTATAGAATTGTTGAATCACTCTGTTGTACACCCAAAAGCAATATGAAACTGTCAACTATACTTAAAAAAAATGGAAAAGAAAAGGTATGAGTTATGGATAACTCTGAAAACAAGTATTTTTGTCTTGATTGTTTCAGAATGGAAAAGAGAAGGAAGAAGGGACAGAGAAAGAAGAAGAAATTAAACTAATGTTTTAAGGATCTAAATATAAGGTTTAATATTAGTAATGTGCTATGTAAAGGTAAAAGTTAATTTTCTTTCACTTAATAACAGAACAAAGTTCTCTTGTGCTATTTGTCTGCTTCTAAGATTATGAAGAGTTTTTCTTTACCTTTTAAGTAATCTGTCTAAAAAGCAAAGATCTTGTGTTTTATCAGAATAATTTCCTTTGCTTCATTTTTGTCATCAGATCATTGATTACTTAAGTAAATATATTCCTCTCAATATTAAAACTGCTAAATATTTCTCAGAAGTATGTAACCTTCTATTTCTGCCTATGAAGTCTTTAATTGTCAGTTTGGTTAAATGGATAACTAAGTATTGTTTCCCAGTGACCTATGCTCCTACTTAGTCAAGTGTCCAAAAGCTTTTGATATTTTTGACAAACTTCGCAAAACTAAATTCATTAAATGAAGTCTTTTTGACCTGAAAGAAACTGTAGGAAATTCCAGAGGGTCCCTGGAATATCTCAAAAGATTTGTTAAACTAATTAGACTTATATATGTGAGAAGCATTGTCAAATAAGTGATGATAAGCCTTCATGTTATTTACCCATAAGGTATAACCTAAGTTATTAAATGAGTGTTATTATAGTATAGCTATGTAACTATAACCATGTAAGTATAACAATATGGTTACTAATGTAAGTGTTCTAAATATTGTAATAAATTCCTAAAATTCCGATATGTCCCAGTATAATGTTATCAGTCATAACTCTAGTGATCTTAAAATGTATGTCATGGAAATAACCATATTTGTCAGTTGCATTGTAATGAAGTTGCATCTGATCTTTAAATCTTTGTCATTTACAGGGTTATTGCTTTATTTGATAGTTTTGAAAAGGTGTTTATAAAAGTTCTTCATTTTCAAGGAGACTCATAGAAAATACTCTAGACTACAGGTTTCTGATAAAATTAAGATCATAAAACTAAAGGGCAAAAATTTCCAGAACTAATCGGCAAAGTAGATTCACCCAAAACACATATGAGTAGCATGTGATTAAATGAGCTGATGAGGATGATTATAATTTTTGTGATTTTTTAGTTTTGCTGACTTTTACTGTTTTGTTTTATCAGCTTTAAGGAAACTTTTTCTCTCTCTTTTTTTTTAAACAAAATTAAGGTTCCATTTATTTATTTATTTATTTATTTATTTTTAATTACTTTTCAGCGTAACAGAATTCATAGTTTTTGCACCAAACCCAGTGCTCCATGTAATGCGTGTCCTCCATAATACCCTCCACCTGGCTCCCCCAACCTCCCACCCCCCGCCCCTTCAAAACCCCTCAGGTTGTTTTTCAGAGTCCATAGTCTCTCATGGTTCATCTCCCCCTCCAATTTCCCTCAACTCCCTCTCCTCTCCGTCTCCCCATGTCCTCCATGTTATTTGTTATGCTCCACAAATAAGTGAGACCATATGATAATTGACTCTCTCTGCTTGATTTATTTCACTCAGCATAATCTCTTCCAGTCCCGTCCCTGTTGCTACAAAAGTTGGGTATTCATCCTTTCTGATGGAGGCATAATACTCCATAGTGTATATGGACCACATCTTCCTTATCCATTCGTCTGTTGAAGGGCATCTTGGTTCTTTGGCGACCGTGACCATTGCTGATATAAACATTGGGGTACAGATAGCCCTTCTTTTCACCACATCTGTATCTTTGGGGCAAATACCCAGTAGTGCAATTGCAGGGTCATAGGGAAGCTCTATTTTTAATTCCTTGAGGAATCTCCACACTGTTCTCCAAAGTGGCTGCACCAACTTGCATTCCCACCAACAGTGTAAGAGGGTTCTCCTTTCTCTACATCCTCTCCACCACACGTTGTTTCCTGTCTTGTTAATTTTGGTGTGAGGTGGTATCTCAATGTGGTTTTAATTTGTATCTCCCTGATGGCTAGTGATGATGAACATTTTTTCATGTGTCTGATAGCCATTTGTATGTCTTCGTTGGAGAAGTGTCTGTTCATATCTTCTGCCCATTTTTTGATATGATTATCTATTTTGTGTGTGTTGAGTTTGAGAAGTTCTTTATAGATCCTGGATATCAACCTTTTGTCTGTACTGTCATTTGCAAATATCTTCTCCCATTCTGTGGGTTTCCTCTTTGTTTTATTGACTGTTTCCTTTGCTGTGCAGAAGCTTTTGATCTTGATGAAGTCCCAAAAGTTCATTTTTGCTTTTGATTCCTTTGCCTTTGGTGACATATCTTGAAAGAAGTTGCTGTGGCTGATATCGAAGAGGTTACTGCCTATGTTCTCCTCTAGGATTCTGATGGATTTCTGTCTCATGTTGAGGTCCTTTATCCATTTCGAGTTTATCTTTGTGTACGGTGTAAGAGAATGGTCGAATTTCATTCTTCTACATATAGCTGTCCAATTTTCCCAGCACCATTTATTGAAGAGAATATCTTTTTTTCCACTGTATATTTTTTCCGGCTTTGTCAACATAGAGTTGAGGTTCTGTATGTGGGCTCTCTACTCTGTTCCACTGGTCTATGTGTCTGTTTTGATGCCAGTACCATGCTGTCTTGGTGATCACAGCTGTAGTAAAGCTTGAAATCCGGTAACGTGGTGCCGCCAGTTTTATTTGTGTCTTACAACATTTCCTTAGCAATTCGGGGTCTCTTCTGATCCCATACAAATTTTAGGATTATTTGCTCCAGCTCTTTGAAAAATACCCTTGGAATTTTGATTGGAATGGCATTAGAAGTATAGATTGCTCTAGGTAATATAGACATTTTAACAATGTTTATTCTTCTGATCCAAGAGCATGGAATGGTCTTCCATCTTTTCGTGTCTTCTTCAATTTCTTTCACGAGTGTTCTGTAGTTCTTCGAGTACAGATCCTTTACCTCTTTGGTTAGGTTTATTCCCAGGTATCTTATGGTTCTTGGTGCTATAGTAAATGGAATCGATTCTCTAATTTCCCTTTCTGTATTTTATTGTTAGTGTATAAGAAAGCCACTGATGTCTATACATTGACTTTGTATCTTCCCATGTTAATGAATTGCTGTATGAGTTCTAGTAGTTTGGGGTTTGAGTCTTTTGGGTTTTCCATATAGAGTATCATGTCATCTGCAAAGAGAGAGAGTTTGACTTCTTCCTTGCCAATTTGGATACCTTTTATTTCTCTTTGTTGTCTGATTGCTGTTTCTAGGACTTCTAATACTATGTTGAACAAGAGTGGTGAAAGTGGGTATCCTTGTCATGTTCCTGATCTCAACAGGAAGTCTGTGAGCTTCTTCCCTTTGAGGATGATGTTTGCTGTGGGTCTTTCATAGATAGATTTTACGAAGTTCAGAAATGTTCTCTCTATCCCTATACTTTGATGTGTTTTAATCAGGAACGGATGTTGGATTTTGTCAAATCCTTTTTCTGCATCAATTGAGAGGACAATGTGGTTCTTCTCTCTTCTCTTATTAATTTGTTCTATCACATTGATTGATTTGTGAATGTTGAACCATCCTTGTAACCCAGGGATGAATCCCACCTGGTCATGGTAGATGATCATTTTAATGTGCTGTTGGATACTGTTTTCTAGGGTCTTGTTGAGAATCTTAGCATCCATATTCATCAGTGATATTGGCCTGAAATTTTCCTTTTTGGTGTGGTCTTTGCCTGGATTGGGGATCAGGGTAATGCTGGCTTCATAAAAAGAGTCTGGAACTTTTCCTTCTGCTTCAATTTTTTAATACAGCTTCAGGAGAACAGGTATTATTTCTTCTTTGAAAGTTTGGTAGAATTCCCCAGGGAATCCATCAGGTCCTGGGCTCTTGATTTGTGAGGTTTTTGATCACTCCTTAATCTCATTACTAGATATCAGTCAATTCAGGTCTTGGAAACTCTTTATATCTCCATCCATTTTGAATGTCAGTCTTGCTGGATAAAGTATTCTTGGCTGCATGTTTTTCTCATTTAGTGCCCTGAATATATCTTGTCAGCCCTTTCTGGTTTGCCAGGTTGCTGTGGACAGGTCTGCCGTTATTCTGGTGGGCTTTCCTCTATACATAAGGAGCTTCTTTGTCCTAGCTGCCTTCAAGAGAGTTTCTCTAGAATTATAATTCCTCATTCTTACTATCAGGTGTCTCGAGGTGTTTCGAGAATCTAAAATCTTGGGGGGGGGGGCGTTCTGCCCCTAGTACATGAACGCTGGTTCCATTTGCGAGATTTGGAAAATTTTCATGAAGAACGTGTTCCACTTTATCTTCTAGACCTCTTTCTTTCTCCTCCCCTTCAGGGATTCCAGTAATTCTGACGTTGGAACATTTCATGGCATCATTTATTTCCCTGATTCTGTTTTCATGGCTTCTAAGCTGTTTGTTCCAGGCTTCCTCCTGATCCTTTCTCTCTATCTGTTTGTCTTCCAGATCACTAATTCTATCTTCTCTCTCAGTTACCCTACTTTTTAGAGAATTTAGATTAGATTGGAACTCATTGAGAACTTTGTGAACATCATCCCTGGTGGCTTTCAGTTCTGCCCTAACATTGTGAACATCATCCCTGGTGGCCTTCAGTTCTGCCCTAATCAATTCCGTTTGGTCATCCATGGCTTTCTCCAACCTAGCTATTGCCTGGATAATTGTTAGCCTGAATTGCCTTTCTGAAATAATGTCTATGTCAGTAGCCATTAGCTCTGTTGCAGAGGGCCCATCCTCTGAATTTTTCTTCTGCTGGGCATTCCTCCTCCTAGTCATTTTGGTGAGAGATGACTGAATGGATGTAGCTGGATGTATCGACCATGGTGCAATCAAGGTGCACCCTGGAACGTTTCTGAGCAATCAAGAGTCCCCACCCAAACTAAAGAAAAAAAGAAAGAGAGACAAAAGAAAAAAAAGAGAGAGAGAGTGAGAGAGACAGGAAAAAGAAGGATAAAAGAGAAGGCTCAGCCCAAATGGGTCCCAAGGTAAGGTTTGTGTAGTATACAAACAAAAACAGACGGACAAAAAGACTGATAAAAGTATATGACACGAGAATAAAAAAATATATACATATATATGTAGAAGAAAAACAAACAAAAAAAGAACCTCATCAAAAAGAACCCCAAGAATAAGATTTATATACTACCAGGACAAGCACAAATACACAAAAACACTGGCGGAAGAAAAAGATTATAAAATTTATAAAAGGTTATAAATTTATAATTATAAAATTAAATTATAAAATTTATAAAAGATTATAAGAATTTATAAAAGGTTATAAATTCTCAGTGTGGGTGAGGAAGCTTATTTCAATTCTTCCTGGATGTATCTTGATATCTTTTTTAAAGGACACAACTTTCCTAAGATAACAGGGGATTAAAAATTGGTTTACCTATAGGGGTAGCAATGATTGGGGAAAGGGGATTACCTTGAAGTTTAACTCTATATGAATATTAACATATAAAAATAAAGAAAAGAATGAACTAAAGTAAAATTTTAAAAATATTAAAAAAAATAGAAAAGCAGAAGAAAACCACGGGTATATGTATCAAAAAGTTCAGGTTAAAAGGTTATTATGGAATTTGATGTACTGGACATCTCACTGTGATGGTAAATACGCTAAAAAATATCTATATAAAAAATAATAAAAAATAAAAAAATTTAAAATGAACCAGAATAGTGGGAACAAATTAAAAATCAAAAGTTGTATCTATGAAGTAGTAGTGATTGTTCTCTTGTAGGTTCTCCTCCTTGCCCCCCCTTGGCTTTCTGGGGGAGGGGCCTGCCATGTGGGTTTTCAGGCAGTATTCCAGAGTTAAGCCCTCCCATCCCCCTCAAGGGGGTGGGCTCTAAGGAAACCGGCCCTTCAGGCTTTTGTTCTCTGGAGGTTTTTATATCTGTTCATTTGTTTTCCCTCGGCAGCTCCCAATGGTTCTTGGAGGTTTAGAGGAAAGCAAACTGTACCCAGACCTCCTTCCCAGAGAGAAGCCCCAGTCTGTTCCCCTCTGGGTGCTGCAGAGCACACAAGAACCCCGCAGGCCGCTGGCAGAGCAGGTTCCCAGCCGCGGTCTCTAGGGACACAGGAACTCCTGCTTGTACCCAAAACCACAACATCGGCAGCTGTCTGGGCAGCTCCAGACCGCCAGAGAGGTTCCAAGCAGCGATCTCACACTGAGATTTTCCCACTGTCCAGGGCTGGAAGTGCTCAGACGTTCTGGGTCCGAGAGCGCCGGGCTGGCGCTTCCATGCACCTCTCTCAGGGGAGGGTGTGGGGCGTGTCTCAGTCTCTGATAGTGCGGCCAAAAGGCTGTTTCTGCTGGATGGTGGTGCTCCCATGCCCTTAGGTGCTCTTGCTGGCGGCTCAGGGACCAAGACCTGGTTTCTCAGCCGCTCTCTCTCTGGCTCAGCGCCAGGGGTGGCTGTCCCTAACCATCCCAATTCCCACAGTTTCTCTCCACGATCCTTTGCTCTTTTTCAGTGCTTTCTACCAGACTTCAAGTTAATGCTGGTCCCCAGATGCAGGGAACTCTCCTATTGGGGTATTACTTTCCAATGGGTCGCTTCTGGTGGCTTCCTTCCCCTTTTGTTTATCTTCCAATACCAGTCCGGCATTCCCACTCCACTTTACCTGCCCACTGGCGTCTTCTGCCCCCGTAGAGATCCAGACATGTATAATTCTGATCTCAGGCTGATTTCATGGGTGATTGGATTTCCTTGGTAGGTAATCAGCTCACTTTAGGGTCAGAAACTTTTTCTCTTAAGCTAACTATGACTTAAAGCAATTTGATAAAAATAAAACTCTGTGAATAAATTAAAACATTTGTTTTTTCCACCCTACCTGATTCCCCTAGAATTCAGAAACTTTTAGTGCGTTCTTATATCTTCAAGGCAATATATTTATTTGCATATGTTCAATAAGAACCTGTTTTTCTTGTAACGGGATATAATTAGAAATATTTTATGTTACAAAAGCTTTGACTTGAAATGTCATATTTGAGAGAGCTATGCATAGACTCATAAGATCAAACGGGTTTAAGGAACTATGCTTGATATTACAAAGCCACTAAAACCCCTTGGAAAAATAGCTTGTACCTTGCCTACAGGGTTTCCAACAGCCTTATCAGATGAATAAGGAGGGTCATTTCCTGGGAGGTGCAGGAACCTCAGGGTATATTGGAAGCCTAAGGAGGAGAGGAATTCACCCATATCTGTGGCAACTGCAGGCAAGTCTGATGACAAGTCTTTGCCTTGTCTTCTTGTCCTAGAGATGTTTTTAAAAGTTCAATCTGAGGGGCACCTGGGTGGTTCAGTTGGTTAAGCATCCAACTCTTAATCTCAGCCCAGGTCTTGATCTCAGGGCTGTGAGTTCAAACTTCATGTTGGGCTCCAGCATGGAGCCTACCAATCAATAAATGAATAAATGAATGAATGGATGAATGAACATTTATCTGAGATGGCTTATAAATTTTCTTCAAAGCGGATTTTAAAAGAGCCTACATAAATGATTGCTCTTCTTGCTGCACTTATGTAATTAATCAGGCCAAGTTTATTGAAACTAGACCTATTTTACAAAAAATGCAACCTCATTTTGGCTGTCTGCTAAAAATATGGTAACTTTAGAAGGAAAAAGTATGTTTCGGTGACATATCTTTGTGGATATTAGATTCTAGTTCTGATTGTCTTTGAGGGTTTGTTGTTTGTCTATAAACTGGACTGGATCCAGAAATTTTCTGATTTCCTCAAATATCTGACTCTTCAAATTAATGTTCCAGTTTTCTCCATTATTTTGACTTGGAATCATTGAGAACTAAAGCTGGCCTTTTTCCCAAAACCTTGCATACTAAAGCTAGAGGACTTTGTATAACCTTCAGAGAAACCAATACAACAGCTCATGTTTAAACAAATTATGTCTGTTGCTGTGTGAGCTACTCAGAAAGTTTACCTGAATACCTGATTTTATCATTGGAGACATTCAGACTTCAGAAGACACTTTAACCCCTACATCTAGAAATCTTCTCTCAATTGGCTGCCATCAGGATTCAGAATGGGGTTTATATTATATTCCAATCATTAACCTTTAAATTTTTTTGTTTGTTTCCATAGAAATGCCTTATTAAATACCTGATTTTTTTTTTCAATATAGACCTAACTTTGGAAATCCCTCTGAAAGACTTGCATCCTGAAATTAGACACAACTGCTTAACGAAAATGACCTATTCTCAGGTCTTAGAGATTGATGCAATGAAATATGAAGCAAGCATTTTAGATTCTGGATTGTGAAGTTTCTAAATTTCCAAAGCAGGACCATGGGCAGAATTTGCTGCTCCAAAATAAGTCTCTTTTACATAAGAATTCTTTTATGCTGATTCTTTTTTTTTTTTTATGCTGATTCTTTTTAAGAAACTGCATATCACAGGTAATGCTCTGAAAATCAAATACAAGTTACCCTTTTGTAAGAGACTTCTACATGTATAAGGAAAATCTCCATCCTTATGAAAGGTCCCCCAATAATGGGTCTGTGATCAAAGGAGTGAGACTGATACAAAGCGAAGGTCAAGCAAAGCTTTATTTCATGCTAAGCATTGAGAATCAAACTGACCAGTCAGGGCCATCTCTTACAAAGAGGCAACCCCTCTCTGCCTTACAGACTAGCTTTTAAGGGCAAAGGCCCTGTGGGCCTGGCCACACAGGTAGCCAATGAGATTGTAACACACAGAGAAAGCTGCACAGTCATGCTAGATCACACATAAGTGACCAATTGAATTACAATTTACCCTATAGTAGATTTTTGAACTAGCCTATCACCTTGGTCAGAATTGGCACCCAAAAGGCACCCAAAGGACGGGGTCCATACTAGTTGGTAGCTAGGGAGACAGTATGCACCCCCACTGATTAGATACCTCCACCTGACATGACCCATCCTTTTATTTGGGATGTTATCTGGGACTGGTTTCCGGGACTTGTTTTTAAGTAAGTTCCTGGGGGGGTGGGGGGGGAGCAGGGTCAGTTTAAGTTTTACTGCATAAACAACAAAATCGCTGTTTAACCTGATGGAACTGCTCTGCATAAATAGGCCCTTACACTTAAGGGTGTCTCCTTCACTGTACCAGTGGGGAGGTACCAGGATGGGGATGATTCTGTATCTCTAGAAACTCAAGGAGAAGACAGCAATTTAACTCTGCATAACAACTAATGCCAAACAGCTAATGTGGGAAATGGGTAAATAAATTGAATTATTCAAATAATGGAATACTTTATAAAAAATTAGAATGAATATTCAAGGTCTCCATGAGATAGGGAAGCTTAAGGGACTCCATTTTAGAAAAGCTTCATTTCTGCTGTTTTTCTGATAGTACCCATTTCTGGATGAGCCAAAAATATTGTTCCCACTTCAAGGGGAAAGCAAGAAAGTTAATTGTTCTATGAGTTTTTTCCTAGGCCCCAAATACCTGATAACATGTGAGAAGAACCAGATCCCAAACATGTTCTAGGACATTAGCTTTGAACAAACTTCTGCTGCTGCTGGCATCAACAGCCCCTGCCTTCAGTGATTTATGGAATACCACCTATTGTTCATCTGACATTATCCTTTGAGGGGACCCTACCTGGATTTATGGAGGACTATGTATCCTATACCCCTTTGCAATATAAATCTCTAACCCCAAGTGACAGAGAGACTTACTCTCCTTTCTTTTCTGAGTCTCCCAGACATTCCATTTGCTATTTTCTGTCACTCATGATTTTAGGTCAACTATTTTCACTTTCTCTGGCTCTTGTTTGATTTCTATCCTTCACGAAGCCAAGAACCCTATTAGCTGATCGTGCAGGACCTTCCTCTGGTCCTCAGACCCAGCCTGCCTACATCATCTATATGTCAATATAGGAAAAATACAAAAGCACATGTTGACTTAAAGTAGATTATAAAATATGCCCTTTAAGATATCTTTGGTTAGATTTTAAACACACATACTCATGTGCACTTTTCTAATTTTTACTATATGTGTAAGCTTAGTAAAAATGAAAATGCAAACATACATGTGCTTGCACATACACATAGATGTTTACACAAGTAGTAAAAATAAAAAATAAAACATTCACGGGCATAAGATTTTCCAAGTTCAGTATAGTGTTTGAATTGCAAGAGGAAGGGAAGAGTGGTGGGTTGCTATACAATTTTGCAAACAGTTCAAGGCCTGTCTATGTATATATTATTCTTTAATAAATGTTTCATATGAAAAATATATTTTGCAAAATAAAATGTTAATATAATAGAGCCATTTAAAATGTAGAGTGCTTTTGTCAGTTTAATAACAGCTATCTGTATGTAACAATTATGTTAAAGTTTCTATAGTTATCCATGCTAAATATTTTATATTTTACATTAAGAAAAATCCAAGATTAGAGATTAACAAAGAGATGGTGAATAATAAAAATAGTCTACCTGATACAGAAGCGACTTAAATTTTCTCTTATCAGATGAGTTGATGTGAACAGGATATTGTGATTTAAAAATGGTCTTGAGTTATTATTTTCATGTAATATGGCCAACTATCCATTGAGAAGTAGTCCCTAGGGAAGCAATTACCAATTCAGAATACCAATGAATGATGCTTCGGCAGAAAAATTGCCAATCTTGGCATTTAAGTCTTTGGAAATTATGATATGGGCTAATGAGGTTTTAAGAGTATATAACATTCAGACAACTGTCAAATTGGTTCCAGGCCTTGAGGGATCTAATGTTCATTAATAGGAGGGTCATATATTAATACATACCCAGTTATTCATTTCAGGATACCAAATTAGCTTGAGAAAAAGAAAGGAAGAAAAAGCTCTTATTAAAGATATCATTATGTTCAAGGTCATGTGAATGTGACTGGCCTATAGCTTCCTAAGTTATTTTGTCAGATGAGTGGATGAAAAAATGGCTTACAGCCTTGCAAGATGTAAATTGCTCTTTGAAAACTTACATCTGCTTTATTAAATAATATACTTTCAGAAACTTTCTTAAAAAGATACTTAGATTTGTCCCATTGTCCTTTCCTGTTCCTGGAAACAACTAAAATTAATGGAAACTGTGATATAAAATACCTTAGCTATACCAATCAAGACACTCATGTGCCTATTAGGATTTAGAATTATTGCAATCCTATTCACTGGATTGCTAACATTGGGAGGTTATAGCAGGCCTAATTTATCTGAGTTGGCACACATGACACACCAATTTCTAAACAATCTGTTTGAGATTAAAAAAGAAAATTTCAGTCTCAGAATTTCTGCATTCTACTAATTTCTTTCTTAAACACTTTTGCTTTTTTTTTGTCATAGCAATGATCACAACTGATGAATCATTTTTGGTTTATTATCATGTTATGATTTAACTTTTTGTTTTCACTCACCTCTAGAAAGAATTTACTATTCAGAGGGCATGTATCTCAGTTTTGCATTTGTATCCCCAATCCTTATCATGATATCAAACAAAAATAAAGCTTATTAAATACCTAGTAGCTGAATGACTCTGAATGAATGCAAAAGGATAGAAGTTGTTTCTGGAATTAATGTGAATCCCACAATGCAAAGGGAATATAAGGAAGACAATTTAGCAAAGAGTCCAAAGGTTAAAAAAAAAAAAAAGCAAAACACTAAAAAGTTTGCAAATAACACCAATGGTAGGAGGAGTGGGAATATAAATGTGTCAACTGTTGGTAGTTCTATAGGACCAGACTCCATTTAAAGATTACTAGGCAATAATTTTTGGAGTAAGAATAAAGCAGAAAAATTGACTATAAAGTTTGAGCATTGAAAGCAATATCAAATGTGGCCCAAGGAAAGGAATAATAACAATATTATTATCACAATAAATGATAAAGATTTATTAATTTTCATTTTGGCTTGTTGTTGCTTTTGTCAGTTATTCTGGAACCTGCCAGCTCATCTCTCTTTAGATCAACTGAGCTCTTGATGGGTAGGTACACACATAAGAGTGAAGTAAATATTGGCTAAGTAATAGCAAATAGATTAAATAATAATATATTGAATAAATTTATAGAGAAAATAATGTAAGTTGCTAAAAAGAAAAACACAGGCCCAAACTGTTGCCACTTAGACCAAGTTCCCAAACTGATTAAGGCTTAATACCTAATCTAACCTCACACCCAGAAATGTTTTAACCAGTGAGGAATTTTCCAGAAAGTGTCAATGAGTCTGCTATGTAGAGCCCTCTTCCTCCCCAAGGAAAGATGAAGTAATAGGCATGATGAGACCCCTTGCTTTTCCCCTAAAGGAAACTTGCCCAAACAAATTTTTTCTTTTGTTACTTTCTCATCCCATTCTCCTTCTATAAAAACTTTCCATCTTGTACAGTACCTATTTGGAGCCTCATTCTACCTACCAGATGGGAAGCTGTCAAGGCATGAATCATTTAATGAAGACAATCAGATTTTAAAACTTAAGCAGTTGAATTTTTGTTATTAAACTGATTTGGTGGCAGTGATGGAATCTGAAGTGAATTTCCTACAGCATTCATGAAAAATTAGAAACACAGGTATTGTGTTAGAGTAGGCAGTTAGACTTTAATAGGATCCCTGGAGACCAAAAAAGGATGAGTCAAGACCCATTATCAGGACAGTTAGCAGCCTGCCTTGGCAGCATTCCACAAACAAGACCACAAGAAGCCAGATCAAACCAGACAGGGCCAAAACAAAGGTCAGACACCCTGCCAAAGTAAGGGGGGGGGAGGGGAAGGTGTGAAACCCTGTTCTCAAAGAAATACCCTCCCCAAATAATAAATATTCCAACCTGGTTAACAACTGTCAATAAAACCCTAAACACAGCTCTCCCTTGAGCTAACCCACTCTTGCATCTTGAGAGTATACTTCATTCTGCCCCTGAAGAATGAACTCTTCATTCGGCACCATTCAACCACCATCTGATCTCTTTGAATTCTTTCCTTGCAACAAAACTAGGAGGTAACATCTCTGGTGACCTGCTGGGTGGAGGCCATAGGGCCTAGAGGTCTCCTCAGGTAACCCAGCAACAAGGGTACCCATGAGCCCTTTGAATTCACTGTATTTCTTGCTATTTCTGAGAGCGGTCTGTAAATTCCTCTCAGTAGTGAACTTTGCTCTTTTTGTGTGTGTTTGAGCTCCTAAATGAACTGGTTTTCTTTTATAAGGCAGATCAGCTTGAGCTGGCATGTGGTTATGCTTGGAGCCCAAGTAAATCAGCATGTTTGCCCAGAGCCCAGGTGAGCTGGCAGTTTTACCCAGAGACCAAGTGAACTTGGAGAAGGATCTACCAAGAGTCAAGCCCCTACCCTTTCAGAACACAATGTTCCAGGTAGAGAACCTTAGTAAGAGTCCACAGGAATTGATGACAATGCACATAGTGCTTTCTTGTGGGCAGGACCCAGTACTGCCAGTACATTAAGGTGCGCATGGTTGTAGGTCTTATTTTGTGTATTATTTTGTGTACCTTTATCAGGCTATTGCTGGTGGGGATCTCCATGGCCAAAAAGCCACAAAAATTGGTGACACGGGTCGAGTATTTAAGGCTGTTAGAATGCTCACCACCTCGAGAGGACTACTATGATAAGTTGGTCACAGAACCAGTTAGACTGATACTACGTCACTCTCCTCAGAAAATTGTCATGCAGTGAGGTACACTGTAAAACACACAGTCTCCAAGCCTATGGCATTTCTCTTTCAGGTATTAGTTTAGCTCCAAGAAACCCTAAGTTACCTTTGGGCACACCTGCTTATTTCATGTCTAAGAGCTTTAGTCCTGGGAGTTGCAGATATCTACCAAGATGAAAAATAAAATTACTAAAAATAACCTAGAATTACAGAGGCTGTTATGGGGAATGTTCCAATTAGACAAGATTGTTCATTTAAGAAGGGCACTTGAAAGTAAGGATTCCCAAATTAAACAAATGGAATGGGTTGCTTATTTTAACCGGTACACAGAGGGTTCCAAAAGGCTTCAAGATCCAAAATAGACTCATTGAAAGATTTGTTACAAAATACTAATGGAAAATTAAAAACATAAGAGGTATCTAAAACAAAAGATGACAGGAGTGATGTGAATACTATATTGTTCCCCTTCACTCTCAGGTAAAGTAAAGTAGATGGGTACCTCCTGTATTTTCCTCACAGTCTACTAATTTTCTGTCTGAGCTACCTTCCTACTCTGAAGAGACAATAAAATAGTTAACTGCTTGAGTTTGGAGGCAATCCTCCTGAGGTATCTTTTACTTTTGGTGAGAGACAAAATAAGTGCTATATTAAAGAATTTCCTACATGAAGGAGGATCCAAAAAGGTTTTTTAAAATGCTTAAATTCCTCATCAGGGCTTAGGCCGCTGGGCTGCTACATCTTTATCAACTTGCATACACATTGGTAGGATTTGGTGAGGTCCAAGAAATGGATGTGGGAAACAGAATGGCATAATCCTGAGAATGATATTTGAGATCCTCAGTATCTAAAGTAGTTCTCCTGTGGATCAGAAAAAGCTTGCAAAATAGCAACCTGTCTTTTAAAAGCCATTGTTAAAGTTTTTCCTGCCCATACTGATTGGTCTATTATTTAAACATGCAAACAAAAGAAATATGAAAGACTCTAAAGCCCATTTGGAGGCATTCTTTCTGTGGTATTCTAGCTTCCATGCCATAAAAGAGGTTATTCTACTGCTTCTAACTGCCTTACTTATAAATTGATTATCCCCTATAGATTAGTGGGTTAATAAAAAACACAAAAAAACAGGATGCAAGGCTAGAGGCCTGACTGAGCTCATAGCTACAGGTGAGCATTTTGAAAGGATCTTGAAGCAAGATTGTTAAAAAAAAAAAATCTTCCAAACCATTGGCTTTACAGTTATAACACCAGAACTCCAAGATCAGAGACATTAAATAACATCTGTCCCCCACATTTCACTCGAAGGGTCCACCTTCAAAATGATGGCCTAAAGATCAATGTTTTTCCTCAAAGGACTTGTGCAAATTCCTCAGTTTGAGTGCTGCCTGAAGGAGGGCCCCTGCTTGGGCCCCTCCCAGACTTGACAGGACTCCAAAGGATTCCCTAGGAAACTGTTACCAGGAGTTCCCTAAAACAGTCAAGATGAAACTGAAATTTAAATTGATAAAATCTTGCTGAAGAGTGAAAACAATATTCCCATAGTGGGAGTATCTAACTTTCTGAACCAAAAACTTCGTTCAAATTGGAAGCTGATATTTAAAACCTGATTTTTTTAAAAATTAGGCTTTCTCTTCTTAACTAAATGTACCCAGAGGAAAAGAAGAGATTCTCATACATGGATGGTGTCTTAGTCCTTTGATTTTTAGGCAACAACTCAATTTTTTGAGAAAATTAAATTGTCCTTTTTTTCACAAATCTAGTCTTTAGATGATGAAAAGTGTGGTTCCAAAAACAATTCAGAGTACCAATCCTTTTTACCAATCTCCAAATCTCCCTTCTTTATCTCAAAACTCTTACAAGTATTGTAAAAATTCTAACCTTAAGGGAACAGAAGTCCTTCCAGAAAGTGCTTACATTTTTACCCCTGTGACTTTGAAATGTAAATGTTCAGTATTCTACCTGGTCTTTTCTAGGCTCTCTTTATCTAGTTCATCTTTTTAAAAGGCAAATTCCAGGGACTAATTCCAAACAAATAAAAACAAGAGGAAAGGGCCATTTAAAACTCAGCCTTGCCAAGGATAAATATAAATTTTAAGTACCTTTGTAAGGGCCTATTTAGCCAGAGCTAAATCTCTGGTTGGACAGCTATTTTGTTGTTTATGCAGTAAAACTTAAATTGACCCTGCCCTCCCCCCCCAGGGGAACTTATTTAAGAGCAAGTCCGGGAAACCAGTCCCAGGTAACAAAGCCCAAATACAAGGGTGGGTCAGGTCAGGTAGAGACAACAGCCCAAATGCAGGGACAAGTCCGGTCAGGTGGAGACATCCAATCAGTAAAGTGCGCATACTGTTTCCCTAGCTACCAAGGAGTGTGGGTCCCATCTTTTGGGGGCCAATTCTCACCAAGGTGATAGGCTAGTGCAAATGCCTACTATGGGGTGAATTGTTGTTGAATTGGCCACCTGTGTGTGACCTAGCAGGACTGTGCAGCTTTTTCTGTGTATTGCAATCTCATTGGCCACCTATGCATGGCCAGGCCCAACCACTTGGCCTTTGGCCTTAAAAGCTAGTCTGTGAAGCAGAGAGTCGTCCTCCTCTCTGTAAGGGGCAGCGCCAACCAGTCTATTTGGTAGTCGGTTTGATTCTTGATGCTTGGCGTGAAATAAAGCTTTGCTTGACCTTTGCTTTGTATCAGTCTTGCTCCTTTGACCATGGACCCATTATTGAGGGACCCAACATTGGGGACCCAACACCTTCTCTTACAAATGTTAAAAGAAAATTTAGTCATCTAGAAAAATAATCTTAACTTATTCCATCTACCAGGAAAAATCAGATTCAACTTTTATAACTAGTGAATTTTGTACTCATGCAGTCATTTAAAAACAACTGTAAGATCATTTGTTACTTAAAACCTTAAAAATCTTGTTAAGTTAAATGATGAGTTTAGCTAAATTCATTAAATATTCAGATACTTTCCAAATAAGACAAAATAATAAAATATTAATTAATTAACATACATTTATCTATTTTAGCTTCTTATTAAAAAAACTTAAAAGGTAGTTGGATGTGTTAATGCTACATTATAAAATTTAAGTAGGCATATACTTCTAGAAATTTTAAAATGTATTCATAAATTTGCAAATTTAAAAAATGCTGATATGAAAGACTTCACAGTTACTTCTTAGTTTTTACCAGAAATCAAAGTTCCCAAGGGTTAAAAATTGTAATTAATATATATAATTGAAATTGTTAGGAAGAAGCTAGATGTGAGCAGTGGAAGGAATGCCATGAGAGGAAAATCCTTGAGGGGAAAATGGCAGAAACATGACCTGGAGGCAAGGACAGTGATAAACAGGTTATATATTAGAAGCCCAGGGGTACAACATCCTGACCTTGTGGCTTTCAAGACCTGGGGCTGACAGACCAAGAACCACAAGTGCAGAACATGTGCTCTCTTCCACCTTTGCCCTAGACTCATAATACGTTTGCATTGTGGGTACAGCCACCTCTCCCTATGGGGAAGACTGCCATGACAGTTCTAGTATAAACCTTTTAGGTTCAAAAACTTTCCTCCCAACCTATGGGAGGAGTCCCCCAAATGATTAGAAGCAGCATTGGTTAGAGACCACCCTGGCCACGATGCAAGACCTATGCACACAAAAGGAAACGACTCCTGTAGATCACAGCCATTCCCACCTCTGGGCCTGCCAGCTCTCCCACCTTGAGAACATACTGTTGCTTTAAGAAAGTTGCTTTCTTTGGACACTGATCTCTCTGGACACTGATCACTCTGGGCACTGATCTCTAATTCTTATTGCTTCAGTGCTAAGAACTGAGACACAGTGCTTTTCTCACTGACAAAACTGGATGAGATTGAATCAAATTTATTAAAATTTTGTTTTTTCTCTGCTAAAAGGGAAAAGTTTTTTTTAGACTTTTGGTCTGCTTTTGATAGAGATACTTAAGTTTCTTTACTCTTTTAATATTATGTTTCATAATTATCTGTGATCCTATTTAGGCAAGTGTTTTAAAACTTTTCCTTTTTTTTGGGCAAACTTCCCCAAATCAAATTCTGAATGAAGTCTTCCACTCATTCATGTTAAAAACATTGCTAAATTATGCTCATTTGATCAGTAAGCATAAGCAAACATGAGAAGCATTGTCAAATAACTAATCCTAAACCTTCTTTATATTTGTAAGATTGTGACACATGTAAATAAAGTCCACTTTGCATCCACAAAAATAGCCTTTCATTGCCAGACTTTTGTCACTTTGATGTCCTTGTGACAGGACAGTAGTCTGCTTTCAAATAAAAATAATTAAGACGGTCAAATAGTGGGTATAAATTCAGTGAATAGCCAGGGCTATGGAAGCTCAAGATGACTGCTTAGTGCTTCTTGGCCCCCTGACAAATCCCATTGTTCAATTTTTACATTCCTTCACCCCACACGGTACATTCAAGATGACTCAAATTATAAAACATACATTGGCAGAGACTTGTATAAAATTACATAAGCCGTCTAATAGCAACATCTGACTTGATTGGTCCATAATCCTGTTTGTTCCCAGAGGCTTCAGACCTCCTTCTGGACTTTTTAAACACCTATAACTGGACTTCATTAAAGTGCTACTTCATATGGGTTATCAATATGTTCTTGTTATGTATATGTGTTTTCCAGGTGGGTTAAAGCCTTTCCTTGATGAAGCTGATGCCCTCACAGAAAAAAATGAACAACAAAAAAGTTAAAATAATGTGTTTCACATTTGGGGTATGTTTTCCATCATCTCCAATGATCAAGGTACCTATTTCACTTAACAAGTTATAGGAACTTTAACAAAAATGTGACAAACTTCTTGAAATTCTGTCAGTATACAACCTTCTGTGGATTCCTTGGTATCTCACGCTAATATGACTAACTACTCTAAGTGTCTAATGTCTTATGCTCCAACTTGTTATCAGCAAGTTAAAGATGTTTTCCTGAATCCTAATTCAAAGGAACCTGTCAGTCACAGTCTAAAGCCTGACCACTATGTAGTCTAGAATATTATCAGAGGAAGATAGCCTTCAAGACCCTTTGAAAGTGGCTTGAACAAGGACACTACTGCAAAAGGAAGAGATGCTAGAGACCTCTAGACCAAATTGATGAGAAAGAGAAGTAGCTGATATCGAGAAAGACTGCTTCCACCCAATGGATTGATCATGGCTTCATATTTTAGCTAAACATAAAACTCTTTCTCTCTTTCTTTTCCTTTACTCTACCACTGGCCTGGAAAGAACCCCTCATATGTATCTCCCAGACCATTGCTAAGGGAGGGAGATAAGCTTTTTTATTTCAGGCTAGGAAAAAATTAAACTGTCCCTATAATTTTTCCCAAGCAAAATAAGACATCTCCTTGGTCAACTCCCCTGAATTTACATTGTTGAGTTAAAAACCTACTAGGAGGCTGTTCTGATTCAGGATTTACTCCTTTGGGCAGGTTCTTATTTTCCTGGTTAGGGATAAATGTAAATGAGGCTATGATCAAGAACTTCTTGATTCTTAAGATCATTACAAAATCTATCTTATTGCAATAAAATATTTTAGTAAAAGAAAAAAAAAAGATTATTACAAAATCTGCCACTAAAGCAATAGCAGCATAGCAAAGATTCCTAAACTCTCTAGCCAAAGCTGTCCTTGATAATAGAATAGGTCTTAATTATCTTTTAGCCAAGCAACGAGGTGTCTGTGCTGTGTACCACAACACCTGCTGTGCCTAGATTAACACTTAAGGGGAAGTTAAAACTCAATTTCATAAGAACAAGCCACTTGACTTAAAGAGGTGACTACTTCCAAGAGGTCTTTCTTGATTTGATTTAGATTGGTTTGAGTCTTGGGGACCATGGCTCTAAAGTTCACTCCAAATATTGGAAATTATCCTACTTAGAGTAATTGTAACAATCTCTTTGGTGTATTATTTCTCCCAAAACTTTAAGATGTGTTTGCAGCCACTAACCACCAAGCAAAGTTATCTCCCCAAGACTGGAACATCTAAAGAACACACAAAACAACCAACTTAAAGTATGTGAACCAGAAGATATGGCCTGTGACTATCACAGGAGGTAAGTAAAAATGTTAGGGTCTGCAGATGCCATGGAAAGGAGCAAAAAAGCTGTAGGAACTTCAGAGCAGTGGCTGAGAATGATGCTAATACATTAAATTTTGACCACATCCCTTAGTAAAACCTAGAATCTGATCAAAAGGAGGGAAACTGTCAAAAAGAAAACCACAGGCCAAAATGGTATCACTTAGACTGAGTACCCAAATTAGCACTTAATACTGATCTAATGGCAGTTTCAACTCCCCCATGAATATAATTTTCAACTGGTCATTCAAGAATTTTCCAATCTGCGCCCATGAGTTTGTCATGCAGGCCCTCTCCACTCCCTACCTCCAAAAAAATATTAGATAATTTGCTTTATAAGATCCCTTTCTTTTCCCTTAAAGGAAAGCCACCTTGCCTAAAACAATTCTTTTCTTTTGCTATTAACTTTCTTGTCCCACCCTCCTTCTATAAAAGCCTTCCATTTTGTATGCCTCCTTGGGCTACCCCCCTCTACTTGCATGCTGCCAATTCATGAGTCATATAATATAGCCAAACAGATCTTTAAAATTTACTTTGCTAAATAACAAAAATTCAACCAAGTAAAATTTCATAATATATTAAGAGAAAAATGTTTACTAGCAACTAAATTACTTAGGATGATAAAATAATATTTACACAAACTAAAAGAAACAAAAGCTACCCAAACTTCTTTGAACCACTAAGGCAGGTTGGTGGGGAACCTGAGGTTCCTATTTGGATAACAGGAAAAATCTGTGGACTGTTGATTTTTGTCTTGTGCCATCATTTGGACCTGCCAAATACCATATTGTGTAAATAGGCTCTTGTTAAGGAAAATCCAGTGCAGTTCAGCACAGTTTATAGTTTTTTATTTTTTGTTATTGCTGTTTTTTAATCAAATTTTAAAGGGGAATTAGACAAATAAATTTAAAAAAACCAATAGGTTTTAATAAAATACTTTTGAAGATTAAACTGTCAATTGTATGTAGGTATCCATTTGTTTTGTAAGTAAAATATTAGTGTTGTTTTTTTTTCATTTTCACACAGGTGTTTTCACATCTTGAAAACATGTTTTTTGTTGGTTGTGCCCATCTGTCTATCCTTCTGTGATGTTTTTTCTGGCCATGATGATTTGAACTAAACATTCCCATTCCTCATTTCACAGACATTTCTATCACCGTGTTTACATGTTGTACAGTAAATTGTCTATTTTGTAGTCAGTTTCTCCCTGCAGCTTAGGTCTTGTCCTCATATTCTGATGAAGTAAATACTCAATAAATGCATGTTAATATTAACACTGAATCTTTCTTGCCGATATGAAGCTCATCAAAAAGAAATGCCACATTTAAGATCAAAACCCATGTCTATTTCATTCATTCATTTAAAAGAATTTTATAACCATTTGTTTGATTTCTAAAATGAAATATGTATTTTATGTGAGTTTTCAGCTTTCTCAGCCAATGTGTGAGCAAAGAAGTATGCATTATAGTGTCAGGAGTACAAGAAATCTGTTTTACATTAAATCATGCAAAGGCTGTTTTAAGTTTTGGTTTATGTTCTATTTGTAATGAAAATAGTTGATAAAATAACATTGAGAAGCACATATTATGTTCACCAACTCTTAATAATATTAAAAACTACTCATGAAAAGAAAATGTTGGAAATTACATATGAATATTTTCTGAAGAGTCTAATTTTCATTTTATTAGTAATTTGTTAAGTGTTATGAAAATTAACAACAGAAAATTTCAATAAAATGGAGTTAGGTGATTTCAGTAGAGGGAGATTTCATACCCTACCACTCATAGTCAATTGCAGAGGCAACAGGAAGATACAGACTTGACCTTGTATGTGGATACTACTTTACCATCCCAGCTAAAGGATGACATACTTTCCTTATCCAACTAACCTTTTAAAAAAGCATAAATCTCTTTTTCTGGATCCTCCCTCCCTACCTAGTTTTGCTTGCAGTTTGTTTTTCCTGGATTGCAATATTCTTTTATTTCCAAATAAATCCATGTTTGCTGGTAAAATAACTAGTTTTTATTTTAAGGCTAACATTTCTTTGTGGCAATGATGGGATCCCTTAACCCCTGACAATAGCTCAGCCAATGAGAAGCCACTACACTTTAAATGCTTAGTTTACTCCAATTGACTTTTAGTTTTTATATTTTAAGATAAAAAAATAAAATCTTAAAAAAAATGGTTATCAGAGAGAAAGAGAGGGAGCACAAGCAGGGGGAGTGACAGGCAGAGGGAGAAGCATGCTTCCCACTGAGCAAGGAGCCCAATGCAGGACTCAATCCCAGGACCCTGAGATCATGACCAGAGCCAAAGGCAGATACTTAACTGACTGACCCACCCAGGTGTCCCAAGATAACCATTTTTTAAGGCTCAGGTTTTTTTTCTAAGTTTGTTTGTTTGTTTATTTATTTATTTATTTATTTATGTTTAAGTAATCTCTACATCAAATGTGAAGCTCAAACTCATGACCCCAAGATTAAGAGTTGTATTCTCTTCCAATTGAGCCAGCCAGGTACCCCTAAGATAGCCATTATTCCTCATTCATTAAAATATTTTCCTTACTGTGGCCTTTTCTTATCCTCCAATGTTATATATTTCTTTAATCTTCAATACTTTCACTTAAATAAAATATTTTAATTATGTACATATATATGATATACATATTAAAGAACAAAATCCATTATTATTACTATGTTCCTAGTACTTAACACATTCCCTACTTCATGGTAAGTGGCTAAACTGGTAAAGGAGAGTCTTTTCCATATACTATAGTGTCCAGAGAGCTCAGAGAATAGGTCAAGTATTACATAACCAAGTGTGTTGTTATGTGGACAAAATATGGTGTTGGGGATGAATTGCATATAATATTAAAAAACCAAATACATTTTCTTCAACATCATAATCACATACCAAAAAATGATCTGCAGTTCAGGTTGGAAAAACATCATTAGAAGGTAGAATCTGTTAATTATGGAGCAAGTAACCTATGAAAACTTGTAACTTGCCTTCTGCATTTTGACTGTATATAACTAACATGTTGATTATTCTAGATATAGATTCTTGGCACTACATACATTTTTATACATTGATAAAAATGATTTAAAAGATTATTAAGAAGCTGTCTTTTTTATAATATATATTTGGAAATCATTAAACCCTTGGAAAATAGCAAACTTTAAACCCAGTTTTCTGTTAGCTAATTTTTTGTTTTATTTTGGGGAAATAGGACATTACATGTTCTACACACTTATTTAGACACATACTTACAGGTCAAAATTCCAAAGTGGTTTAGATTCATTAATCTCATAGTGTAAATTTCAATCAAATAAAAGCCTTGCTGGATAAGATGTAATTTTAGTAATTAAGATTACAAATTATGTGCATGTATATATCTTCTTGAAGATTAAGGACACTAACTCAAAATAGTGTTTCATTCATTAAGTGACTCAAATTTAATTTTAAAGTAGTTATAGTAATAAGCCTACAGTATCTTTCTTAGAAAGTGATTATGCCTTTATAACATAAAATCAGAACTTCTATAACCTGAATAACGTAGCTGGTAATATAAATATGTTTTGGGAAACAAAGTACACATTTTTTTAAAATATAAAAGATAAAGTTACTCTTATAATATCCACTGAATGATATAAGAATTAATGGTTTAGCTTTTGCGTTTCTCCCAATGTGGCTTTGTTAAATGAGAAAAATAATTTATAGACTTTTAGTGGTATATTCAAAGGTATTGAAACTGTATTGCTACAGTTTACTTGTGAGAAACAGATGGCAGTGCAGTTTAATTTTGTGGTAGGATCAATCCTGGAGGGAAGACTTAGATAGCTTAACAGATGGAAAAAGAAAGAAATACTCCAGGTACAGAGAATGAAATGGAAAGGTAAATGGAAAGATGCCCAGAGTGACAGACACCCCAAGAAAATACGTAGGCTACTATGTTTAATAAGTATTTAAGGAGGAGATAAGACTATATAGGCAGGTTTTCAAATGAGATAAAAATACTTTGAACCTGATGAAAGAAGAAACAATACAGTTAGTAAGTGAGCCAGAAAATATTATCTTAGTTAAAAGAAGAGGAAGTAGGGGCAAAACGTTACTGCTAGTAAGTTTTTATCTATGCTGTATATTCAAAACTAACCATACTACTTTCTTGTCCTAGGGCCTAATGCATTGTCCAAAACAAAAATATATTTAATAAACAATAGCTATTAAGTAATAAATGTTGGTCTACATATCTTTCAAAGTCATGAGCTATATTTGTATAGTTGCCCAGAAAATTTGGGGAATTGTAGAAAATCCAAAGAGTTCAATAAAAAGTATGAATATATTTTTTTGCAAAATAAACAGAGAGGAGATACATTTATAAACTGAATCTCAGATGCTTTTTTTACCATGAGATTTCCTTTGTTTAAAAAAATTAAAACTAAACAAAACCCCATACACTGAGTGTCAGATATTCAGACCTTTGGGTACTTACATATGCCTTTTTTTTTCCCTAGGCACAACATAGTGTGACTTACCAACCCAAACACTGTACTGAAAATAAATAACAATACTCTAAATTGACTACATTCTTACATAAGAATAAGAAGTTCATCAAATTGGTGTAAACTTAATTTTCCATAATGGTTCTTTGATAGCTTCATACATGGAACTATAATACGTAAATGATATACACAGAAACAATTAGTTTCATGACCTCAGACAATTGTGTACACCTGTGTAAGCACTACCAACAATTATATGTAGAAAAATTTTCATCACCCCAGAAAATTCCCACAAGCTCTGCTTTAATTAATTCCATCTCTTCCAGAATCAATTGTATTTTTATTGCTATCACCATTATTTTTCTGACAAAGAGAAAAATTATCAGTATGATTGTTTGTTATTCCTTTTCTTCCAAATACTGTTTTTGGACTCATCCATGATGTTGAATTTATCCATCATTTGTTTTATACTTAAATAGTATTCCATATCATGGATATACCAAATATATTTGTTCATTCTCTCATGAATATTTACGTTGAAAAATAGGGTCTCATGAATACATATGTACAAATATTTTTATAACATCTTTTAAAAAATGTACATGGTTAAATACCTAGAAAAGTAATTGTAGGGTTATAACGTAATATATATTTAATTATAACAGGATTCCATGAAGTGGACATGTAACTATTCTCCCACCAGCAATGTACAACAGTTCTAACTGTGTCAATCCTACCAAAATGTGGTAACCCAAGTTCTTTTAATTTTAGCTATTCTAGTGTGTATGAAATGGTCTCTCATGTGGGTTTAATTTGCAGTTTCTTCATAAATAAGGATATTTATTTTCATGTTTTGTTGAGTATTCATATGTCTTTCTTTGTGAAATGTCTGTTCATAATTTTGTCAAACTTTATTATTTTTATTTTCTATTGTAGATGTGTAGGAGTATATATAGTAGTATTTTTTGTAAAATCTAAAGATTTTATTTGTTTATTTATTTATTTAAGAGAGACAGAACAGATGGAGGGGGTGGAAGATGAGGGAGAGAATCCTAAGCAGACTCTACACTGAGTGTGAGCCTGATGCTCTCAGGATCCTAAAATCACAATCTGAATCAAAAGCAAGACTTGGATGCTTAACTGACTGAGCCACCCAGGTGTCCCAATAGGAACATGTTAAATTCTGGGTGTAAGCTCTGTGACAGATAAATGTATTACAAGTATTTTCTTTTAGTATGTGACTTTTGTAATAAATTTCTTAGTGATGTCTTTTGACTAGCAAATATGTTTTATTTGATGTAAAATTTATTTTTTAAATGATGAGTGCTTACTATGTACCATTTAAGAAAATTTAGCCCAAGTTCTTAAAGACATTTTATTATGTTTTATTTATATAACTCTGTAACTGTCTTCTATAATTAGGTCTATTTCAAATTATTTTTATAATGTACAGGATGAAGTGTCAGGTTTTATTTTTCCATGAAGATATCTAGTTGTTAGTGCCAATTGCTCAAAAATTCCTTATCTACTTATTTGACTTGAAAACTGCGTAAAAACCAACAGTTGAACTCAATTAACATATATGTGTAGGTCTAATTCTGTATTATTATATCAGTCCATTTGTTATTCTTATACCAGTGTAGCACTATCTTAATTGCATTATCTTTATAGTAAAAATAGACATCAGTTATTTCAAGTCCTCCTACTTTGTTCATCTTTTGTAAAGGTCTTAGCATTTCCACATTCTTTGCATTCTTATGAAACCATGGGTTTATTTTTCCAAAATATTTGTCTTTTGAGTAGGATTACATTGAAACTATGGATTTTTTTTTTTTACAGCAATGGATTAATTTAGCAGGGTACGTATCATAAAACTATTGTCTTACAATTCATGAATGTAGTCTGCCTCTACATTTGTCTTTAAGTTTTTTCATATATTCTGGGGTTCTGTCTAGAAAGCTTGCATAAGTTTTATTAGATTCATTGTAAGATATATTTATGCTTTTGGATAGTGATGGCAATTTACAGGTCACTTTCTATTTGTGTATGTGTGTGTGTGTGAATTTATAAAGTTGGTTTCATATACTAACCTTGCAACCTACAAACTGCTAAATTCACTTATTCTTGTAACATTCTGGAGACCCTATACTAACATACACACAACAGGATATCATCTGTAAATACATGTTAAAATATCTTTCTTAAATTCATTTTGGTTTATTTCTTTTGCTTAATTAAATAAATTGAATAACATACAGTATAAAGACAAAAAGCTAAGCTTAAAAATTGACCATTATTCTTCATAAATTAAAAATATATATATTTTCTGGAGAAACAAAACCACTCTAGTTATTACTGTTTGTTGTATTGTGACATATTGGACAGTATTTATGATCAGTAACATCCCACAAAGTCTATATAAAAATCATACAGCTATTACTTTAGCTAAATTATGTCAATGATGGACTGTCAATAAAATGTTAACTTCTGCTGAAGTTCAGTTCCACTTGTGTGTAATTGCTTCTTGATTTGGTTTTTGTTTGAAATACAAAGATACAAATTATAGAAATGTATCAATGATTCCCAGGTACAGATCATTATAGTTCCTTTGCTGGTGTAGAATTAGTATGTAACTCTGGAAACTGATTGCCCAAACAGTCTGGAAATTCAGATTATGAAGTTGAGGGTTAAGGTAAAAGGCACTTTCCAAAAGGCTTAGGTCTAGGTTGTGATATATTTACATTCTGGAAGTTGATTTTGGGCAGTGTAGTGATGTTCCCATCTTCATGGTATCTAACCAGCTACTTGACTTAAATTACTGGTAACCCTCTTTTTTACGCTTCACTAGTTACTAGGAGCAACACTTTTAGGGGACCACTTGAAATTAAAATGTATCATTTTAGACTTCAAGACTTCATAGCGAAGCAAATATGTCTAAACATTTTTACAACATCCCTGTGGCACAGACCTTCAGGAAATATTTTCTTTCCCTACTTCCTGTTCTTAGCTGTAAGACTATACTAGCAGTCAAGGAGGGCAGCTAATAGTGGGCTCAATTACTTTTTACAACGCATACCCTTTATCTGATTAATGATGGACTGTGTCCTGCATAGCTGTCCACCTTGGGCATCCAGACCATTCATTTATTAAAGTAACTGAATATTTCCCTTGGATGTGAAATAGAACTATATTAATGCATGAATCTAATGAATAAAGGATGTTGAAGCACATCTGCCTTTTTATTCAGAAGGGTATTAATTTTTTGTGTTCAGGCAGTTTTCACATCCCACAACCCCTTACGTCATGCTCTAGAATTCACCTTTTCAGATCACAATGCACTAAATGAATGTATTAAGGAAAAGATAATTTTAATAATGACTGAGGCTAATCAACATTCTCTATGCTCACCTATATTTTTGAATATGAAAAATAACCTATATAGTAGCTCTAAATCATATAGATGTTCAAACACTGGAAACAAAACACACCAATATATTTTTAGAGTATAAAACAAATAGCCTCATGAAAATTCCTTAGAACATGTTATTTCAGGCCAAAAGAAACATAATATTCCATATAAAGAATAAAATAAATAATAATCCTTGAAGACCCACTTTAAGTAATAGTGGAATAGCTTGTAAAGGACTTAATTATAGCAGCAATTATAAGCTCAAAGATATATCTTTACACAAATAATATTTAAAACTATGGTGGAGAGCAAAACCAGGCAAAACTTTGAGGTGATTTAACTTTGGGGAAAAAAAGAACTGCATTCACTGAGATGTGCACTTATATATTTCTCTCTTGATGCCCTTAAACTCAAATAGAAAGTCACAATTTCATTGACTACAGGTATCTTACTATGTAGTTAAGTGTTCTTAGCATAGCTGAAAATTGAAGAGAGAAATCCCCCCCAAAAGAAAGCAATGTAGTAAAGGAAGCCCCTGAAATAAATCTAAAAATCCCCCTTAAATATTTGGCAAACACTGATGACTCACTGTAGCTCATGAGAAAATATTAGAAGAGGACAAAGGATCTTTCAGTATGCAACTCCTTCTGATATGTGAATGTGATAAGCAAATCACCAAATTCGTGGAATGGAAGAAATGTTAAAGTATCTGAGTATTTGGGTTGCTGTCTGGCATATATATAAACTACTAATTTTCAGCAGTTTGTCAAGGGAAGAGAAGCAGAATGGAACAGAGTTCTTCAGCCCTATGCAAGCATTTTCCTCAAAGCATGGACTTTTTAGTGTGGAGTGGAGGAATAACCACTACTCAAACATATACATGTAACCACTATGCAAACAATACATGTAAACAGCTTCAATCCATAGTGTTGTGCATTGGAAAAATAGAATGTATAACAATAGCACAAAAAGTAGGGTAGAAAATGAACTAACATATTGTAAACTCAATTTATGTTCAAAGTTCTACAATATTATTTTAAGGTAGACTGATACATTAAAGATGTATGCTGTAAGTCATAAAGCAACTACTAAAATAGCAAAGACTTACAGGTAATAGGTGAATTCAATAAATACAATTAAACCACGGAAAATTCTCAGTACCTATATTGGCAGGAAAAGAGACAAGAAATACAAAGAATAGATGGGACATATACCAATAAATACCAAGAGGAAAGCTTAAACTATAACAATAACATTAAAATAAAATAGTGTAAGTACCCCAATTAAAAAATAGAGGTTGCAGGATTAGATATAACTAACTTATTGCATGATGTCAGCAAGAAACATACTTTAAATAGAAAGACAAAAAACAATTTAAAGAAAAAAAATGAAAACAAATACACAACGCTAACATTCATCAAGTGAAGCCAATATATCTATTAATATTAGACCAAGTAGATTTCAGAGAAGATAATATTACCAGTATAAAGATCAGTTTATAAAGAGGTCAAACAAATAGGAAAATATTGCAATCTTAAATGTTCATATACCTAATAACAGAGGTTCAATATATATAAAGGAAATCTGGAAGAACTGTGAAGAGAAACTAAAAGTATCTATAGCTATAGTCAGGTAACTGCATATTCCTTCCTTAATAACTGACAGAACAATTATATAATCAAGAAAGATAAAGAGATTTGAATCACTCCATTAACAAACTTGACCTAATTAACATTATAGGATACTTTACCAAACTATAGCAGTAAACAGATTCAATTAAAGTGGACATGGAAAAAAAAATAAAGTGGACATAGAAAATTGACAAAGCCCATATTCTAACTGTAAAACAAACCTCAATATTTTAAATAATTTCTAATGATATAATGTCTGTTTTTTTCCTTCCTTTTTTTTTTTTTTTAAAGTAGGCTCTATACACAGTTTGGAGCGCAACTTGAGGCTCTTGAATTCATGACCCTGAGATCAAGACCTGAGCTGAGATCAAGAGAAGATGCTTAACTGACTAAGCCACCCAGGCACCCCAAAAATGTCTGTTTTCTAAGTACAGTAGAATTAAATTAGACTTAATAACCAACAAAAATATTTGAAAAATCTCCAAATATTTAAAAATTTAATAACCCACTTCTAAATACCTCCAAGTTAAACACACACACACACACACACACACACACTATAAAATTTCTTTTGAACTGAATAAACATAAAACACAGTATACCAAGCTTTGTGGCATGCCACTAAAGCAATAGTTAGAATGGAAATTTTTAACACTGAATTCTTATATTATAAAAATAATTCTCAAATTAAAGACTTTATAACAATTTAAGAAACAAGAGAACACAATTGCATAGAACAAATAGAATTTTTAAAAAAAGAAGGAAAATCAATAAAATGGAAAACAAAAATAGAGAAAAATCAATGAATCTTAAAGCTGGTTCTTTATTAATTGCAAGACAGGCTAGGTGTGGTTTAAAGTAAGGTAGAAAAAATGAGAGAACTTCGGAAATATTACCAAAGTCATTTCCAGGAAAGTCATGCTCTAAAGGCTTGGCAAAGGACAGCAAAAGAGATCTTCTGAAGTATAAAAGTGAGGGGTGGGAAAATATATTTGAATGGTCGAATGTACCCACATTACCAAGTGGCATAAGAAGAAATATGCTCTTTGAGACAAATATTTCAATGCCTGTTTCATTTTTCTGCACAAAATGCCTGGCATATAGTACACACATACAATGAAATAAGAAAATCTAAACCATGGTTAAGAACAAAAATAACCTATATAAGCAGACTCAAAGATGAACTGTGTTCAAATTATATGAATTTAAAAAAATAATTTTGATAAATATTATAGGAAATCTAGTGGAAAATGTGGATAAAATATCTAAAGAAATGGAGAATTTAAGCAGTGCAATGAAAAATATAAAAGTAAACCAACTGAAATGTTAAGGATAAAAATACAAAATGAAAAAGAATGAATTCAATGGTTCTAAAATTGACATAACACAGGAGAGAAATGATTAAAACATTTTATGTCAGGTTAAATTTAATATTCAAGTAAAATAAAAAGATGAAAAAGGGGGAAAATTGGGATGAAGCAAACAAGACTTAAGGCACAATATCATAATATTTTAAATGCACTTAAATCCAGGAAGAAGAATATAGAGAAAATGAGAAAGAAGAGACCTTAGAAAATTTACTTATCAAAAGCATTCCAAAGTTTGTAAGACATTTTTTTTTTAAAGATTTTATTTATTTATTTGACAGAGAGAGAGAGCACACAATTAGGGGGAGGAGCAGGCAGAGGGAAAAGCAGTCTCCCCACTGAGCAGGGAGCTCAATGCAGGACTCCATTCCAGGACCCTGGGATCATGATCTGAGCTAAAGGCAGATGCTTAACCAATGAGCCACCAGGCATCACATAAAGTTTGTAAGAAATATTAACCCAATATTTAAAAAAATAGAAAAACATCAGCACATCTCAACTGGAACAAGTACAAAGAAAATAATATCCTGAAACTTAAAAGTTAACTTGCTGAAAATGAAAGTGAACCTGGAAACTTTTAAAACAACCTGAACAAAAAGGAATATGAATGAATGATACAAATTATGGTTAAAATTCTACCAAACAGTGGAGGTCAAAATAATGGAACAATATCTTCAAAATATTATAAGATGAAAAAAACAATATTGTAAACCTACAATTTTATATCTAGTTAAAATATCCTTGAAAACACAGACAAAATAAAGAAAATATTTTCAGAAAGATAAAATTGACAAGAAATTAAAGAACAAAGAAATGTTCTAAGAACAAAAAGAAATACTGAAAGATGGCTCTGTATCTCTTAACAAAACATATTTTAAATATTATTTATTTGTAACTATTTATCCTATATAATTTTTTGCTAATAATACTGAATCCTGAAGTACCTATTATATTTTATATACTATTGATATTTTTTTCCTTCTATATTATCGCTTTTAATGAATTCATGGCATGCTGTCCTAAAGAAATACAAAATTTAATCATTCCCCTATTGAGGGACATTGAATCATATATCATTCTATGGTTAGGCATCCAAATTTCTTGCATACTAGTATTCTGTCTATGCAGATTTATTTTGGTGTTCTCTATTATTTCAGATGAATTTAGATCTATGAATATTACAGTCTGATTTTTTTTACTAATGGTGTGTTTATAGAACTTTATTATCTGATAAGTCAGGATCTCCATTTTCAGTAACTTTTTCATGAAAAATTTGACATAAATATTTTCCCAGGTGATCTTTAGAATTATTGTCAAATTCTAAAAATCAAGCATATTTTAAATGGATTTATTTTGATTTTATATACATTATTATAAGGTATACTTTAATTATACTTTTTGCTATGAAAAAAGTCATCATAGAATTAATTCTATGAGTTATTCTAGAGTTATTAACTAATTCTAGAGTTAATTCTAGAGTTATTCTCTTCTATGTGTTATTTATAAATTTTTATCATAATTCTTCAAATAATTAAGTTGATAACAACTTGAAGACTGGTAGAAGAGACCCCCCACAACTAATCATAGAGAAAAGATCATATCAAAGAGGGCAGGAGGGTGACACACACTGTTGGGAATGAGACCCCTGGTACAACTAGCCACAAACGATAGACATCACAAACACAGGGAAGTGAGAAGATCATACCCCATACCAGACATCCATGGCACTGGGGACCTCACCAAGAAGACAAGTCCCCACCATGTCTGGCTTTGAAAATCAATAAGGCTTAACCATGGGGGATTTAAAAATCATCAAGACTTAACTTTAGGACTATAAAATTAGCAAACTTAACTCCAGGAGAGCCAGAGGGTGATAAGAAAATGAGTCCCCATGCTTAAAGAGTGAACAAACTAAATAACTCAGCCAGAGACACAGTACAGAAGTAGTAGTTTGAAAAGTGCTTGATGTAAAGGAGATACATTGATTGACTAATTTTGCTGGGGTGTCAAGGATCTTTAGATTGCTCTGCGAAGAAAAGTGCTGGTGGCTGCTTTTTGCCACTCCTCCAGCCTAGATGGTCAGATACTTGTAAGAACCAGTGGTAACACTCTCCATCTACCTTGCTAGAATCACATGCTCCACCCTGATAATCTTCTGTGGACATACCTGATCCAACTTTTCTGCCTCTGTAGACCTTACTCCAAAGCTGTTTCTGCCTTGATACACTGGACAGGCAGCCCCAGCTGGGACTAGAACCACTCAAAAGTAACTCCTGCCCTGGGGAAGAAAGAAATAAGCCCATAAACTAGCACACAGAAAGTTCTTGGAGTTAGGTCTCTTAGTTGGCTGTGCAAGGAGCAAGTTTTGCCTCCCAGCACACCTGCACCCACGGTAGAGAGGCTAACTGCAAACTAGGCTGACTTCCAGGCATGCTCACCAGTGAGCTCATGGCCACAGTAGACAGGCCTCTCAAATCCTGTCCAAGGTACACACAGTAGGCAAAATAAGTCATTGCAGCTGGCTTGGCAAAGGGCAATTGCAGCTCAGCCACACAGGAAGGTACATACCACCCCCACAAGGGACACCACTGAAGTGTGTGTTTCTTGTGACCAATGGTGACTGCACCACAGAAAACCAAAGGACTCCTTGTACACAAGTCCACTACTTTCAAGACCAGGAGATACAGCTGATCTGTCTAATACATAGGAAGAAAACACAGAAAAGTTAGATAAAATGAAGAAACAGAGGAATATGTACCAAATAAAAGAAAGTTAAAATCACAGAAAAATAAAGCTAAATGAAATGGAAATAAGCAATATGCCTGATGAAGAATTCAAAGTAATGCTCATAAAGATATTCACCTAATGTGAGAACAAGTAAATGAACTTAGCGAGAACTTCAACAAAGAGATATAAAATATAGAAAAGAACCACATTGCCAAAGAATACAGCAACAAGTAAAAAATACACTAAAGGGAATAAAAAGCAGATTAGAGGATGCAGAAGAATGGATCAGTGATCTAGAAGATAGAGATATGGAAAAGAGCTAAGCTGAACAGCCAAAAGAAATAGAATTTTTAAAATGAGCAAAGGTTAAGGGCATTCTGTGATATCATCAAGTGTAATAACATTTGCACTGTAGGGATCCCAGAAGGATAAAAAAGAAAAAAAAAAGTCTGAAGGGGGTAGAAAACTTATTTGAAAAACTAATACCTGAAAAATTTTCTAATCTGGGAAAGGAAACAAGCATACAGGCCCAGAAAGCACAGAAAGACCCTAACAGGATTTACCCAAGGAGGTCTACACCAAGACACATAATAATTAATATGGCAAATAGTAATGATAGAGAATTTTAAAAGCAGTAAGGGAAGAGAAAATAGTTATACGCAATGGAAACCTTATATGGCTATCAGCTAATTTTTTGGCAGAAACTTTATAGGCCATGATGAAGTGATAAGATATATTTAAAGTGCTAAAAGGGAAAAAACAAAAACAAAAACAGGAACAAAAAATACTACAACAAAGAATACTCAATGTGACAAGGATATTATTGAGAATAAAAGGAGATTCAGTTTTCCAGGAAAAAAAAAAAAAAGGTGAAAGGGATCTGTTACCACTAAAACTAAACCAGCCTTATAAAAAAGGTTAAAGGGAATTATTAAAGTGGAAATAAATGGACATAATTAAAAGTGAAAAAATTCTAAAAGGGAAAAAATTTTACAGCTAAGAGCAAATATACAGTAGTAGTGGATTAATCACTTATAAAGTCAGTATGGAACCTAAAACACAGAAGTAGTAAAATCAATTTTATCTAAAAACTAGTCTAAGGATACACAAAATAAAAAATATAAAATATGTCATCATAAAAATAAAATGTGGAGGGTGTAGTAAATATGCCGTGCTTTTAGAATGTGTTCAAACTTAAGCAATTATCAATGTAATACAAAGTGCCATATGCATATTATATGTGAACCCAATGTTAACCAGAAATCAAAAACCTATAATCAATAGACCAAAAACTAAGAGAAATTTATTCAAGCATAATATTTTTTTTTTAAATCCATCAAACTGCAGGGAAAGAGAGCAAGAAATGAAGAAAGGAACATAGAACTACAAAAACAACCAGACAATAATTATATAGAATATTCCATCCCAAAAGAGCAGAATATATTATTTTTAGTGTACATTGAACATTCTCTAGGATAGATCACATGTTAGGGCACAAAACAAACCTCAACACATTAAGAAGATTGATCATGCATCTTTTCCATTCACAAAGGTCTGAAGCTAGAAACCAATTAGAAGAAAAAAAGTGGAAAAACCCCAAACACATGGAAGCTAAACATCATCCTACTACTCACTTAATAGGTCAAACAAGAAATCAAAAAGGTAATAAAAAATGCATTGAAACAAATAAAATTGAAAGCACAGGTGTTAAAAAACCTTGGGACATAGGAAAAGCAGTTTTAAGAGGAAAATTTAAAGTGACACAAGCCTACCTCAAGAAAGAAGAAATATTTCAAACAATCTAATATTTTATTTAAATGAACTAGAAATGAAGAGTGAACAAATTGCCAGTTTAGTAGAAGGGGGAAAAGATCAGAAGAGGAATAAATGAAAGATAGGGAAAGAAAGAAAGAAAGGGAGGGAGAGAGGGAGGGAAGGAAGAAAGCAAAGGAAAGAAGGATGGCAGTAAGGAAGGAAGGAAGGGAGGGAGGAAGGAAGAAAAGGATAGAAGGAAGGGAAAGAAGGAAAAAAAAGGAAAGGAAGGAAAAGAAGGAAGGGAGGGAGGGAAATAGAGAAAATCAATATAAGCAAGAGTTGATTGAGAAGAGAAACAAATGTGATAAACCTGTATAGCCAGACTCATCAAGCAAAAGAGAGGGGCACCTGGGTGGCTCAGTGGGTTAAGCCTCTGCCTTCAGCTCAGGTTATGGTCTCAGGGTCCTGGGATTGAGCCCCGTGTTGGTCTTATCTGCTCAGTGGGGAACATGCTTCCCCTCTCTCTGCCTGCCTCTCTGCCTACTTGTGCGCTCTCTCTCTCTCTTTCAAATAAATAAATAAATCTTTAAAAAAATAAAAGAGAGATAAAGAAAGAGAGAGGACCCAAATAAAATCAGAAACAAGAAAATAGAAAAACAAACATGACAAAAAAAAAGGATTACAAGAGATGACTATGAAAAATTATGTCAATAAACTGGACAATTTTAAAAAGTGGAGAAATTTCTAGAAACATACAATCTTCCAAAACAAAATCAGGAATAGAAAATCTGAACAGACTGATTACTAGTAAGAAAATTAAATTAGTTATCAAAAAACTCCCAACAGGGCACCTGGGTGGCTCAGTGGGTTAGGCAACTGCCTTCGGCTTAGGTCATGATCCTGGAGTCCTGGGATCGAGTCCCACATTGGGTTCTCTGCCCAGCAGGGAGTCTGCTTCTCCAAGGGTATAATAATCATAACAGTATGGTACTGGCACAAAAATAGACACATAGAGCAATAGAACACAACAGAATAGTCTGGAAATAAACATTTATAATTTATATATAATTTAATATATATTTATATAACATAATTAGTCTATAACAAAGATGGCAAGAATATACAATGGGGGAAAGACATCCTCTTTAACAAATGGTACTGGGAAAATTAGACAGCTACATGCAAAAGAATGAAACTAGACCCACTTTTTAACACCATACACAAAAATAAATTCAAATAGGATTAAAGACCTAAATGTTAGACATGACACCATAAAACTCCTGGAAGAAAACACAGACAGTAATTTCTTTTACATTGGCCTCGGCAATGTATGCTAACCTTTGTTCTTGATGACATTTGATCCTTTGCATTTCCATATAAACTTTAGAATTAGTCTTTTTAGGTTTAGAAAAAGAACTACAGAAATATTGTGCATGATTGCAGTTAATTTATAATTCAGTTTAGGGAAGACTTATCTTTTATTGATTATCATAGTCCATGAATATGATACATCCCCTTTTTTAAAACCTTTTTAAAGAAAAATACTTGCTGCTGAGGAAAATTATTCTGCAAATATTTTATTACTCTTTTTCTTGGTGTTTTGTCATACTAATTTAAATGCATCTTAATATTTTTATTTTCTTATATTTGTTGCTTACACATGGAGGTACAGTTGACTTTTGTTTATGAAAAGAAATTGACAAGTGGATTCTAAAATGTATTGAAGAATACAAACATAAATTACTTAAAAATTTTATAAAAAGGGAAAATAAAGATGGAGAACAAACAGTATCTAATTTTTAGATTTATAGACTTATAAAGTTACATTAATCGCCAGAATGTCATACCGTCATGGGTCAATGGAAGAGAATAGAGGGTCCAGAAATAGATCTGTACATATTTATTTGGACAATTTTATAGAAAGAGAAAAAGGCAAATCAAGAGGAAATGGATAGTCTCATCAAATGGTGCTGCAGCAACTGCACATCCATATAGATGTCCATGTTTCAAAAAAACAAACTTTGACCCCTGAAAGTTAACTTCTGAGATTTAAAAGACAATGTTAAGGCAATGAAAAGACAGGTCTTAAATGGAGAAAATATTTGCAAATAATATATCTGATAAGGAATTTGAATATATAATATATAACTAAAATTTAATATAAAACAAATAACAAAAAAAAACAAAAACAGAAAGAATATACAACATTTGAAAATCCTTCATCAAAGAAGACAGAGATGTTAAGTAAGCACATGAAAAGATGCTCATTACTAGATATTAGGAAATAGCCATAAAATCACAAACTAATAATATATTGATTAGAATTATTACAATGGAAAAAAAATAGAAAATTGGCCATACTCAATTTTGTTGAAGACGTGGAGGAACTGGATTTTCATTTACTGCTGGTGGAAATATAAAATTTTATAATTTTGGAAAAAATCATAGTTATTTCTTAAAATATTAGTCATATGGCTTTCATATGATCCAGTCATTATACTAAGTAATTATTCAAAAGAAATGAAAACATATGTCTTTAAAAAGATTTTTATACACATATGCTTATATCCTTTATGTATAATAGGCAAAATGTGGAAATCATTTTGTTCACCAACAGATTAATTGGTAAACAAATTGTCATATATCCATGCAATGTGATAATCAGCAATGCAAAGAAATAAAACATTGATTCATTCTACAACACAATAAATCTAAAATAATTATGCTGAGTGAAAAAGCCAGAGATATAAAACTACTTATCATAAAATTCTACTTGTATAAAATTGTAGAAATGCAGATCTATAGTGACAGAGAGTGGTTGCTTGTGATATATAGCAGGAGGCAGTAGGAAAGGTTTACAGACACAAAGAAATCTTCTAGGGTAATGGACATGTTCATTATCTTGATTTGCTGACAGGTTTTACATATGTCAAGCATACACAATTACTTTAAATATAGACAGCTGTAATATAGAGGGCCCTCTTATTTGTGGTTTCATGTTCTGTAGTTTCAATTACTCATGTTTCTGGATGCCGATCATTCTCCTTGTGACTGATAGTCAGAAGGTCAGGAGTAGCCTAAAATTATGTCACAATGCTTATTCACCTCACTTCCTTTCAACATGTAGGCACTGCATCATCACAAGAAGTGTGAGTCCAGTAGAATAAGATATTTTGAGAGACCACATTCACATAAGTTTTATTATAGCATATTGTTAAGTAGTTCTATTTTTAGTTATTGTTGTTAATCTCTTGCTGTACCTAATTTATAAATTAAACTTTATCATATGTATGTATGTAAGGAAAACAAAATCATACTATATAAAAGGTTCATTACTATCCATAGTTTCAGACACCCACTGAGGATCTCAGAATAAATCTCTTGTGGATGAGTAGAAGACTACTGAAATTTGTTTAAAAATTTCAGTGGGTCTTTCAATTATCCAAAGGAACTCCAGGAATTTTGAGACCATATGTGGGTAGGAATACTGAAATTCAGTATTTTGGAAACATGGAATCTTCAACTGAACTTTAGGGTTAAAGTAACAGTATAATAGCTTTACTGAAGAACTTTGGGAGATTAATAAATAATTGGTTGAGACATGTTTTATTACTCTGAAGGTAAGAGTTAAACATAATTAGGTCAATTATCTAACTAAAATATTTTTCCAATTGGTAAAATGTTCAAAGTACTTTTTAAATGGATAATTGATAGCAAAAAGTAGCCTTATAGTTTACTGGTTCAGCTTTTTAAAATTTACTTATTCATTCATTTATTTATTTATACATTTATTTACTTACTTACTTACTTAGCTCCATGCCCCATGTGGAATCCAAACCTGAGATCAAGACATGAGCTGATATCAAGAGTTAGATGCTTAACCAACTGAGCCACCCAGGTAGGATGCAGGGACAGATAATGCATTAAATTTTATTTTAAATCATTTTAACTTGTGACCCAGAACATTTTTAGGAATAGAAGCATGACGGAGCTAATTGTGCAGAACTGCACTGTATTCAAGCTGAGTCTGCCCAAAGATCCTGACGCTGTTGCCAATACTGTACTTTCTGGACTGGTAAATGTTCACAGCTACTCCAGCATAGTTTCAGAATGATCTGGGTAATGAAGTCATAAGGACAAATAGTTTATCATACTAATTAAATTTCTGTATTGTTACAACTTTGAATTCTCACAGTAAAGTATGACAAGAATTTAAACCTAAGCTTCTGTATTTTCAAGAAGCCTGTTCCAATCCTATTAAAACCACTTTCCTAAAATTAATAATGTTGCTAAATACAAATTTCACAGGACTATAAGAAATAAGTAATTGGTAATCAGTGATTTATTTACTGTTTTACTTCAAATACCGACTTTGTTTTATCCAAGTGCATAAAATTTAGATATAGTCAGAAACAACAAGAATTACAATTCAAATAGGTGTAAATCATTCTGTACTTTAAAAAAACATCTTATTTACATAATTAGCATTAAATTTAGGGATGATTAATTTCATATATAATTGGTAAGTGTAATGATTCATACATTGAGCATATAAAACTATCTAAAGAAAATACAGTATTTAGTTCCAGTCTCCACCAAAGAGATTAAAATGCTACCAAGTTATTATGATATGGCCACAAAATTAAGTGTTGGAATCCTTAATGACAGCCAACCAATAACATTTGTTGTGGATTTCAAAATTTTTATTCTCTAATGAGGAAAACAAGTGGCAGGCCTTCCTCACAAATGGAGTCCCCATACTCAGTTAATTGAAATTATCAGAACTTCACCTAATACTATCCCATCAAGATAAAAATACATTATGAAACCATAGAGAATTTGTTTGTGTGTGCATTGATATGATTACAGGTGTCTATTTTTCAACTCAAGTGAACAGGTTTACGTTGTCCTTCAAAGTACTTTATTGTTCTCTTCAAGCCCACCACGTTTGCTTCTAAGCAGATGAATTGGCTTCTAGAGTATAGATGAAGAAAAGAATACCATGTATATGTTTGTTATGTCCCCATTCCATCACTTCTAATTCTCAATTCACCTATACTACCATGTATATTTGTCAACTCAGTTCCACTGCAGCAAAAGAGGAGGCATCTCTTTTCTTATTCAAGTTAATCTTGTTGCCTTTATACTGGATTTCCTCCATTTAGCCTCTCACAAATTTTTCTAATTATTTCCACTTAGCAACATGCTCTAGTTATTTAACCTAATAAGTTAAATAAAGTAATATGTAGAATTTCACTCAAGTAGTTAATATTTTTTCATTTTTTTCTCCCTCTCACTGCAAAATTTAAAAAAATATATATTATTCAATTCTCATTTATTCCTTTATATGATTGAATCTTTATTTCTTTAGAGTGTTAAGGTGTTCAATAAAAGAGTCATTAGACCACCTTAGGTGTTCAATACGATAGTCATTAGACCAAATCATACTACAAATTTCTACCATGATGAGTAAACACCATTTTCTACTTCTTTTGTTTTCTATTAGCTTCCCAGAATCTTGTCCTTCCTATTTTATGTCTCTGATCATTCCATGCCACCCTTAACTGGTCTTTAATGTTGATGTATACTCTTCTAATACAAAGTCTCTTCTAGCTATACCTTTACGTTTGCGGTTGACAATTTTTTGTGGTTTTTTTTGTAAAGCTTTAGATAGTAAATGTTTTCAGCTTTACCAGATGCAAATGAACACGTTTGTTGTAGTCTAATAAAACTTCATTTTCAAAACAAGTTGCAGGCCAAATTTAGCCCATGTTTCACAGCTTGCTGACCCTTGCTCTATTGGATCACCAGATGGTTTCTTTATTCATTCCTGTGGTAGCTATTGCCAATTATAAAATAATGACACCATATATTTTTTGTATCTAACATTTTCTCTTAGCCTCTAATATTTTCAGTAGTAAATTGAACATTTCCAGGTGCCATATTCCCTAAAAACAAAATATTTTTAACATGTCACAAAATAAAAAATTCTGTATATGCATCTCATGCTGCATTTGCTGTCCAGCAAACTCATAATCACTATTCAAGACCTTGCTTAAGATTTCTATATGAAGCCATTCCTAAGACCTATAATTAAAGATAATTATTTTCCTTGTTTTCCTATATTATATTAACATCACAATTATAAAACAAAAATGCATGCAACTCAAGTGTCCCTCTTTCCCAATACTGTGTTTATTCATTACAGAAAATATTGAGCTTTATTTCCTTTCATTTATAAGCAGTTAAGTTACTTTAACTCACTTTAGTTAACTAAAAAACTATAAAATCAATGTATATATGAGATATAAATATAAAAATTTTTCCTGAGGATAGGATTCTGATTCTAATATATAATTATAATTATATAATTATATAATTATGAGAATTATTAGAATACTGTGGTTTCGGTATGCTTTACTCAGGGTGCATTAACTACTCAAATAATTCCAAAATTTCAGTGTCTTCTCATTGGCAGGTTTATCTTTTTCTTACATTACTATCTAATATGTACAGGGAGGCTCTACTTCTCCCAGTCACTCAAACACCTTGGCTCCTTTATCTTCTCTCTCTGTTCTTTTCTTGATCCTAGAAGAAGTCCTTTCCATTCAATCAGCAGACAGAGAAACAATGTGAAGGCCACATTTAGGTGATTTATATGAGCAAGTTTGAGAAGTGGTACATGTCATTTCTGCACACATTGCAATAGGAGATTCTTGGTTACATCCTCTACCTTAAATATAAAAGACTGAATAACAAACAAACAAAAAGTTTAGATGGAAGCCATGAAAAAAAAATGAATAGCACAAATATTGAAAGCAATGATCTCTGCCACCATAGCAGATTGCAGTTTCTTTCTTTCTTTCTTTCTCTTTCTTTTTTTTTTCCCCCCATTAATAAGGAATACCTTAGACTTAGTTACAAAACTTCAAGCTTTATTCAGGGCAAGGAGAGATTATTAAATGACTAATTTCAGGACTACTGATGTTAATTAATATCATCCCATATAATGCTGCAATATCTTACACCTTCTGAAGTATAAAAAAGACACTAAGTGACTAACAGTAAGTAATACACATTAGAGAATATTTGAACAAATTTACCTGGACTTTAGATTATTTTTTAAATCATTGTATATATTTTGCTTCAAATAATAAGATCCTGAATATTCTGTATTAAAACTTCTTATATGGATTATCAATTCTCTGGATAGTTCATAGCTATGCTTTAAAATTAGTATTTGAGATTTACAAAGACTATACGGAATGAAGGAAATTATTTTCACCATATACTACCTTACTCCATTGCTGGATGCTCAGAAAATGCAAGATTATTTTAACTTTAGCTTAATATACATGTTTCTAAAGATAAACACACTAGAACAATAAAGTTATAACAGATTTCCAGATACAAATCAATTATAGCAGTCCATGGTTCTCATTTTAATTGTTGTGAAATGGACTAGCAAATCTAGTTTCAATATATAATTAAAGTCATGTCAGGGATCTTTTCTGTCCACAATGGTATGAAACTAGTAAATAATTATAAGAAAAAAAAAACTGGAAAGTATACCAACATGTAAAGGCTGAAAAACATGTTACTAAACAAACAATGGGACAATGAAGAAATCAAGAGAGTCCTAGGGCTCATTAGCAGCAGCATACCATCCAGAGCACCCAGACACTTCTTTTATCTGCATTGCCAAGGTCAAGGGGGAACAAAAACACTGGTACTTGGCAGCACCTCCAATTCTGGAGAATATTCCAGTAAGTGTCCCATCATTTAGCAGAAGATTAATTCCTTTATATTCTAGTTGCCCTTGTGAACCCTGGCTTTTTCTTGTACCCCACAGTATCTGGAACTGAAGTGGACTACTGGCCTGGGGCTTACTTAGGCAGCAGGCTCAGTATAGTGATGGACCTTGCTTCTGTCTGCATGATTAAGGGGAAGGCGTCGTGTGAACAGTGATGCTTACCAGTGCCTCTGACCCCAGAATCTGTTCTGCCTGCTCCCTAGTCATTAGGCAGACACTTGACTGAGGCCTGGTTACTTTATAGTCTAGTTCCCCTTTTAAAGATTTTATTTATTCATTTGAAATAGAGAGAGGGAGAGAGAGAGCATGAGCAGGAGGAGGATAAGAGGTAGAACCAGACTCCCTGCTGAGCAGGGAGCCTGATGCCAGATTCCACCAAGGCCCCCGGCATCATGAGCTGAGCCGAAGACAAATACTTAACCAAGTGAGCCACCCAGGTGTCCCTCTCATTCCCCTTTTAAACAATAGATTTTCTTCTCTGCCCCAGAGTAGATGTGTCTTCCTGGTCCTTTAGGTCTATCCCTCCCTATTGCAGTTTGCAGTATGGGGGGGGGGGTGGTTTCCACCATTACTGTTTTCATTTCTCCTACCATTCTCTATTTGATCCTTCTATCCCTTGTTGTGCAAAGCTGTTCAGTCAGCCCTCAGTTCTTCAGAAGGAATTGTTCTATATGTAGGTACAGGTTCAGTGTGCCCATGGAGAGGTGAGTTTAGGCCTTCCTATGGTCACCAACTTGGACATGAACCTCAATCTTTTCTTGTTGTTCTTCTTTTTTTCTTTTTAAGATTTTATTTATTTAGAGAAAGAGTACAAAAGAGGGGGTAGGAAGAGAGAATCCCAAGTAGACTCCTCACTCAGCCCAGAGCCCAATGCAGGGCTTGATCTCACAGCCCTGAGTTCATAACATGACCCAAAATCAAGAGTCTGATGCTTAAGAACTAATTTTGTTCTTAGAGGTTTCCCGTAGTTGAGGAAGTGCCAAAACCCATTAGTGTCCCCATAGAGGAGGATCATGGAACCCAGATGCAGACAGAGTAGATGGACTCTCTAAAAGCAGCGGAAAATATGTAGTCAAATCCCTTCCCAGGAAAAACAGGCACTTGTGTGTTTTTGTCTGCTTCTTCTGCATTGAGCCCAAATGTATAGGCAGTAGGTAGGATCTTGTGCCCATTTAAAACATCTTGTCTTTTAACTCCTGTGCTACTTATAGGAAATAAAATATTCCTGAAGATAAATAAAAATGGAAATAAATGATCCAAAATCTTTTCAACTAAGCAAAAATAGTTCTAAGAGGAAAATTTATAATACAGGCCTACCTCAAGAAACAAGAAAAATTTCAAATAAATGATATAACATTATAGTAAAAGAAACTGAAGGCAAAGACTGTTAGTAGAAAAATAATAATAATAATAAAATTGAAGCAGAAATAAATAAATTGGAGATTAAAAAAATAAAGTGACAAGACCAATGAAACAAAGGAGCTGCTTCTTTGAAAATAAATAAAATTGGTAAAACTTTAGCCAGTCTCATATCAAGAAAAAAAGAAAGAAGAGGACTCAAATAAAATCAGAGGTAAAATAGAAGTAGCAACTTACATCACAGAAATAGAAAACATTATGAGACTATGAAAAATCATATGGCAACAAATTAGAAAAACCTAGAAGAAATGAATAAATTCCTAGAAATATATAACCTTCCTAAACTAAATCAGGGATAAATAGAAAATCTGAACAGACTGATTACTAGTAACAAAACTGAATCACTGATCAAAAATCCCCCAACCAAAAAAAAAAAAAAAAAAAAAAGGAAATAAATTCAGAACCAGATGGCTTCATAGGTTAAAACTTCAAAATACTTATTTTTTAATTTATTTTTATTTTTTAGAGATGTAATTTATTTACTTGAGAGAGAGAGTGAGAGAGAGAGCATGAATGGGGAGAGAGTCAGAGGGAGAAGCAGACCTTCTGCTGAGCAGGGAACCCGATGCAGGACTCAATCCTGTGACTCCAGGATCATGACCTGAGCTGAAGGCAGTTGCTTAACCAACTGAGCCACCCAGGCACCCCACTTCAAAATATTTTTAAAAAGTTAATACTCATCTTCCTCAAAATTTTCCAAAAGAGTCAAAGAAGAAGAAAAGCTTCAAAATTCATCCTTTAGAGCCAATGTTACCCAGATACCTAAATCAAGAATATTACAAAGAAAGAAAATTACACCCCAATATCTCTAATGGACATAGATATAACAATCCCCAGCAAAATATCAGTAAGCTGAATTAAGCAATACATTAAGAGATCATTCACCACAATCAAGTGTGATTTATTCTGGAGGTACAAGAATGGTTCAATATCTGCAAATTAACCATCATGATATATCACAGTAACAAAATGAAGGATAAAAAGCATAGGACAATCTCAGTAGATTTAAAAAACCATTTGGAAATATTCAACATTTGTTCATGATGAAAACCTCAACAAAGTGGGTTTAGAGGGAACATACCTCAACATAATAAAGGCCAAAAATGACAAACTCACAACATCCTACTCAGTTATGAAAAACTGAAAGCTTTTCCTCTCAGATCAAGAATAAGACAAGCATGTCCACTCTCACCATTTTTGCTCAACATAGTATAGGAAGTGTCAGGGAAAGCAATCAGAAAATGAGAAAAAAATAAAAGGCATCCAAATTGGCAAGAAAGAAGTAAAAGTCATTATGTGTGGAAGATATGACACTATTCATAAAAAAACCCTAAAATTTCTACCAAAAAAATATTAGAATAAATGAAATCAGTAAAGTTGCAGGAGACAATATTAATATACAGAAATCTGTTGCATTCCTGTACACTAATAACAAAGTAGCAGCCAGAGGAATTAAGAAAACCATCCTATTTGCATATGCATAAAAAGAATAAAATACCTCATAATAAATTTAATCAAAGTGGTAAAAGACCTATACTCTGAAAAACAGTAAAACATTGATGAAAGAAATTGAAGACAACACAAATGGAAAGATATGTCATGCTCATGGATTGAAAGAATTAGTATAATTAAAATAGCCATACTACCAAAGTCATTCTAAAATTTTAATACAATCCCTATCAAAATATCAATAGCATTTTACATTTAACTAGAGAAAATTTGAAAACTTTTATGAAACCACAGAAGACTTTGAATAGCTAAAGCAACCTTGGGAAAGGAGGCACAATGCCCCCGATTTCAAGATATAGTATAAGCTTAAAATAATCAAAAGAGTATTGTACTGACAAAAAAAAAATATATCAGTAAATTGAACAGGATATAGAACCAAGCAATAAACACATGCTCAAGTAACAAGGAGGCAAGAATATACAATAAGGGAGACAGTCTCCTCAACAAAAGGTGCTGGGAAAACTGGGCAGCTATATACCAAACAATGAAACTGGACTACTTTCTTATACCATAGACAAATATAAACTCAAATGGATTAAAGTTCTAAATGTGAGACTTGAAACTATAAAACTTCTAAAAGAGTGCATAGTTAGTAGTCTCTTGGATATTAGCCTGAGCAACACATTTATGTTTATGTCCCCTCAGGCAAAGGAAATAAGAGAAAAATATACTATTGTTACTACACCAAAATAAAAATATTTTGCACAGCAAAGGAAACCATCAACAAAAAGGCAACTTACTAATTAGAAAACATTTATAAATGATATATATCATAAGGGATTATTATCCAAAATATATAAAGAACTTATATAACTCAACACCAAAAACACAAATGATCCAATTTAAAAATGGGTAGAGGATATGAATAGACATTTTTTCCAAAGACCAATAGATGGCCAGCAGACACATGAAAGGATGCTCAACATCACTCATCAGGGAAATGCAAATCAAAACCACAGTGACCTATCACCTCATACCAGTCAGGATGTTAGTATCAAAAACAATAAATAGCAAATGTTGGTGAAGATGTAGAAAAAATGGACCCTTTTGCATTGTTGCTCAGACTATGAATTGATGCAATTACTATTGAAAAAAGTATGGAAGTTCTTCAAAGAATCAAAAATATAAATATCATATCATCCAGAATTACCCTTTTAGGTATTGAAGAAATTAAAACATTAATTTAAAAAGATATATGCAGGCCCACGTTCATTGCATTATTTACAACAGCCAAGATATGAAAACAACACAAGTGTCCATAGATAGATGAATGGATAAAGAAGGTGTGGTCTATAGACACACAATAGAATATTACTCAGCCATAAAAAAGGAATAAAATCTTACCATTCATAATTACATGAATGGAGCTGGAGGATATTATGCTAAGTGAATTAAGTTAGACAAAGAACAAATACTATATTTTACTTATATGTTGAATCTAAAACACACACAGACACACACACACACACACTGATCCATACAAAATTAAAGAGTCTCAGAAATACAAACTTTTGGTTGCCAGAGGGAAGAGGGGTTCTGGGGTTGGGAAATAGATGAAGAGGATTAAGATTTACACACTTCAAGCTGTAAAAGAAATACCACAGGATGAAAAGAATAGCATAGGAAATATACTCAATAATACTGAAATAATGTTTAATGGCAATGTTAAAGCACACCAACTGGTCTTAAGGGTTATCTTGCTCCAACGTGACTCACTCCTTACTTGCTCGCATCAGTCCCCTAATCTGTAGCAGACAGACCACTGGCTTTGAGGAATGAAGGAAGGACTAAAACTTTCCCAGGGCCACAGAGGCCGGCAAATCTGTTTGAAGTTATTGAGGCTTTATGATTAGCCTAGCATTTTTGTTTTTTAAAGCAGTTTTTTTCTTTTTCTTTTCTTTTTTCTTAGGTCACACAAACTATTTTACTAACCTCCCTTGGGTACCTGCTGACCTTCCCCTCCTCTGCAGAAAGAATAGAGCACTCCACATCACAAAACAGAACTGGACCGCCTCACACTGAGAGAATGTCTGTAACTGGCACCATCGAATCTGCATGTAATCAAGAAATGTTGCAGGCCACTGCACTCCCTTCATTATTTACGTACCCTAAACTCCAAGCAAACAAACAAACAAAAATAACCTTGGGCCAGGCTAAAAAGATTGGAATTGGCTTTTGAACAAGAGTCTGCTTTCTCCCCAGGTTTCCAAACTACTGAATAAAGTTCAAATTCCTTTCCATTCAAAACTTGTCTTTTGAGTATTTGTCTTTCAAGTCAGGCAGCAAACTTGGGTTTAACAGTGGAGGTGATAACTACATTTATCATTGTGGGCAATGAATAACGTATAGAATTATTGAATCACTATGTTGTGCGCCAGCAACCAATATAACACTGTACATCAACTATACTTCAATAGTAAAGCTTTTCAAAAAGTACTAAGAAGGTTGATTGGAAATCACAAGAATGGAGAGGGAATCAGGAGACAAGGCAAAGCTTACTGATGAAGTTCATATCCTACAGAAGACCAGTCTTCCAAAACTAAAAGGTGGCTATTTTATAATGCAGAGCAAACAGTGTAGAGAGTCAAAGGGGGGAAAAAAATGAAGAAGCAGAGACTATGTTCCAAAAATAGAATAAATCTCCAGAAACTGATCTTAATGAAATGAACATACATGACTTATCCAATGTAGAGTTTAAAATCACAATTATAGATTTTTATGGAAATCAGGAGAGCAACACATAAAATTGTGAGAATTTCAACAAAGTGATAGAAAACATAAAAAAAATAGAAAACATAGGCAGAGTGTTCAAGATGGCTGCATAGGAAGATCTCAGTTCGCCTACACTCATATGCACAACAAATCTATCTCTATATAATGAATAATCCTTCCGAGGGGGTCCTAGAAATTGGATGGAGCCTCCATAACAAGGGTCAGGACTGAGTTAGAAGAAACAGTTACAGCCTGGAACATCCAAGTTTCTATGGCTGCGAGGGATCTCAAAGTTATAGAAATTTTTTTCCGAGGGGTAAGATATTTGAGTTCCACATCAGTCACCCCAATTCTTAGATTCTGCACAGGACAGATGAGCACCCAAAACATCCGGGGTTGAAGATCAACAGGGAGTGCATCCTGGGAAATTATAGAACAGCAGAGAAAAGAAAATCTATTCTTAAAAGGTTTACATGCAGACTCACTTGAACCTAAAACCATTTCAAAATATCAGATCTTGCCTTTTGCTTCGATATGGATCATCTTAGAGTCCATTAAAAATGAAAGAAATCAGACAGAGGAAGACAAATATCATATGGTTTCACTTACATGTAGAATCCAAAAAACAAAACCAATGAACAAACAATAAACAGACTCTTATGAGAAACTGGTGCTTATCAGAGGAGCAATGAATAGATGGATGGGTGAAATAGGTGAAGGAAATTAAGAGATACAAATTATAGTTGTAAAACAAATAAGTCATGGGAATGAAAAATACAGCATAGGTAATACAGGTAATAATGTAATTATGTTGTATGATGACAGACGGCAACTACAGTTATTGTGGTAAGCACTGAGTAATCTTTAGAATTGTCAAATTCATATGTTCTACATTTGAAACTCACATAACATTGTATGTCAACTATGCTTCGATAATATTTCTTAAAAAGTGCTGTACAGAAAATGAAAAGATGTTGGTTTCAATAATCTTTATAAAACAAGAATTTTAAATATGGTAGCAAGAATGATGCATAAAGTCTCTTCAATAAGCATGCAGTTTCAAGGGTCTAAAAATATGTAAACAAGTGCATTACTTCACAGTATGAAAGTACAATGATAGAAATATTTAATCAGTTTATTTAAAAGTCTCTACATCTTGGGGTGCCTGGGTGGCTCAGTGGGTTAAGCCTCTGCCTTCGGCTCAGGTCATGATCCCAGGGTCCTGGAATCGAGCCCCTCATTGGGCTCTCTGCTCAGCAGGGAGCCTGCTTCCTCCTCCCTCTCTGCCTGCCTCTATGCCTACTTGTAATCTCTGTCTGTCAAATAAGTAAATAAAATCTTAAAAAAAAAAAACCCTCTACATCTTTATATTAATTTTATAGGTCATTCAGTCTCTCTCAGAATTTTTCAGTTCTTACTTTGAGCCATTTCTCATAACAATTTTAGAAATTTTATGGACTAGAATCCTTTTTGCTGTCATTTCCCTTCTTTTTGCAGTACTGAAGTTCAAAGGGGATTTTTAATAAGCCAGTTAAAGTTCCCCAAGTGATTCCTTTTGAGCAAATCCCCCAACTTTTACTTTGTTTACACTTAGTCCGGGCTTGAGTAATTCCACATATAGCTCAGTCTCCATAGTAACTTCAGTAGTTTCAGTTCTTATTTTTGTTGAAACCTTTTTTTTCCTGCCTTTCATTATTTTCTTTGCTCCATTTTTAAAGTATTTAGATGATTTTACAATCTTCTTCCCTATTTCTACCTTATAAGTTTTTCTAACACTATCAACTTACATTTAAGTTAAAACTAAGACTTGTATAAATATATACTGTAATTGTTCTTTGGCATGATTTGTGAGAATGTCCATTTACCATAGTAACTTTGTCACATCTGTTGAATATTTGTAGTCCCAGATTATTTTACCTGGAATAATTTCTGAATGAAGACAAATTCTTATAAAATTGTAAAATTTTTTATTATCTTCCATAAAAAGTACCACATCATCAGGTTTGTTTGATGGTGGTTGTTTTTTTGTTGTTGCTATTGTGTCAATCTTGAAGTTACTAGTTATATCAAAATTACACTGTAATAGAAGTCAGAAAAAATAGATGGGAAAATAATCATTGTGAGTGATAAAGCAGCAATTCCATGCATATGCCATTCCTCATGTAACAATAGGAAGCAGGCATTTAGCAGGGGGCATGTGTAAATGCAACACAAATTATGAAGATTAGACATTTACAAAGTAAAAAATATAAGAAATTTGCCTAAGAAATTGATTTTGTATGAGAAATCAGATTTTCATACCAATTCTGCTACATCAAAACAATCATTTTATTATTAAATAATATAGCAAAATGAGCTAGAATCTTGTCAAGACAAGAAAAAAAAAGCTACTATGAGGTAAGCAGAACTCAGATCTATAATTTCATTTAAATAGGGGTTTATAAATCTTGCTGAGAATATGTAGCCCTTAAAAAATTTTAGGCTGTCTGTGAACTAGTCTGTGAAACCTTTATAGAAAGTATTTCTAGTCAGGTTTATTCTACATGTGTCAATCATAAATTTACGTTTCTTTCAGTTGAATGAGGGAACTTTAATTCAATATATCTTAAGCAAAAGTAGAAACTTTCACATAATTGAAACATCTTGGGCAAAACTAACTTTAGACATAGATACAGAGATGCAAACAATATCATCTGGGCTTACTCTCTCATTTCTCAGATAAACTCATTACGGGGTGGCAAACATCATGGCCATTGGCAGTCCACCTTCACATTATTTTCAAATAGCAAATTCAGAATGTAGGACTCTTCTTTCCTGAAATCTGTCAGCTTTCCAGAGACAACTCTGGTTTGATTAGTTTAGACCACATTGGACCAATCACTGTGGTCAAAGGATCACAGTGTAATCTGATTCTATGTCATCCACTTGGTGGGAGTGATTCTTAACAGAAGAAACACCAGGTAAGCACCAAAATAAAACAAAATAAAATAAAACAAATAGTAGATCTCTATTACAGACTTGAACTTCATCTATCTCTGAACATTATTTACCACATTTATGGATTTTTATTAACACTCACTACATAAAATTTGCTTTTTCTTAATAAAATGCTACATAAATTGTATGTTTCCCTCTCACATTGCCACAAATCAGTTCCTCTAGTCACATTTTAAGTAATGATTGCACATAAATCATAACAGAAATATATAGATGTATTTTATTTTTTTAAGATTTTATTTATTTATTTGTCAGAGAGAGAGTGAGCACAGGCAGACAGAGTGGCAGGCAGAGTCAGAGGGAGAAGCAGGCTCCCTGCAGAGCAAGGAGCCCGATGTGGGACTCAATCCCAGGATGGTGGGATCATGACCTGAGCTGAAGGCAGCCACCCAACCAACTGAGCCACCCAGGCGTCCCTATATAGATGTATTTTAAAAGTATGTTCAAACTTTTATCTTCATTTCTACTTTACCACATTCTTCTGTTGCTAACCAAGTGTGTTTATTTTCATTTGAGCTATTTTTTACATCATAGAATTTTTCTAGCATTTCCCCATTTTGTCTAAAAAATATAAATTATTCTACTTATTAGTTGATGTTAAAACCTTTCATGCCTAGATATAAATTATTACAAACCTCTTCCTTGGACTCATGCCCAATTAGTTAATAATTAAAGTATCAACTGTGTAATCTTTAGGCAGACATTTGCTAGTATTATTACATGGTAACTTTTTCCTTCAATATTATATAGTGTGTCCTACTTGCACTATTCAGGCTTCTGACTTTTACTTCTCCAGAGATAAAGAAAAGAAAAATGACAAAATGAGGATATAGAACAGCTTTATTTTCACCATTATTCTAATATGTATTCATTTTAAATGGTTGGTGAAATTGCCAAAAGAATGTAGAACATTTTTTATAATTATTTTGATAGACAAAGACCCTATTCAATAATCAAATTATTTTTTCAAATATTTTCTAAAACTAATGTTGCCTTATTTATGAGTTCTTTGCAATTAAAAACATGATTTGATATATATTAAAGCAAACCACATAGCAAAATGGTTTAAAGGTAAACTAAAGTCAGTTTATTGGGATCACATCCAAGTCTACATGCTAGTGGCAATTTAACACAAAAAATTTCCTTTGCTGTTAACATTACAGTTAGTATTTTAACCTATCATATTAATTTAGTTGCTCCTGAACAATAAGGATAATTCAACCAATTTCAAATAAAATTGAAATTATATATAACTGCATGTATAGTTATATTAGTTTCAGGAATACAACATTGATTCGACATTTCTATGCTTTATGCATGCTTACAAGTGTAGCTACCATCTGTCAGCATACAACATTATATCATTGACTATATTCCCTATGCTACACTTTTTATTCCCATGACTTATTTATTCTATCATTGGAATTCTGTGTCTCCTACTCCCCTTCACCCATTTTGTCCACCCCCACACCCCCTATCCTGACAATAATCAAGTCTGTTCTCTGTATTTATAGGTCTCACTCTTTTTGTTGATTCAGTTGTTTTATTTTTTAGATTCCAAATATGAGTGGAATCATATAGTATTTGTCATTCTCAGAAAATATCTTAATAATTAAATAATATTGACATCTACCTAAAACATTTATTATCTTTAAAAAACTTAAAGAATATGTTTAGGGTAGCTCATAAAAAATTAGAAAGATTGTATATATTTTCAATAGCAGCTAATTATGTTTTCACATTTTGCAAATTTATTTTAAGATTGTCATTGTCCTGATGTGACATTTGAGTCACTTGATTTTGGAAAGATATAATGTGCCATTATTTCACTGGAGTTTTATTTGTCCTCTCAGCACACTCTATAACAGTTCATAACTTCTAACATATGTGAAGGTAAATTATCTCTGTTAATGATTTATATAAGACCTTGAACCATAGCATTTATTTTTAAGCAAATAATTGTAGTCTATCATTGTTTACAATGCTATTTTGATGATTTCAATATAGAACTACAAAATAAAAAATGACTAATTTGTTTGGGCAAGATTCTGATCTACTGAAATATTTTACATTTTATATTAACATTGATCCAAATGTTTAATTACAGACACCTTAGCACATGCATCCTTATAGTCCATACTTTAATAAAGCCTAATGTTTTTCAAAATGTTTATATGTGAATATACATATTGATAGGTGTGTATATGCATGTATATATATATATATACTGAAATATTAACAGCGCTCAGAACAATTTCTTAATTGTATTTTCATAAAACCTTTCAACATAGAGTAATCAAACAATCTAGGAAAGGAAATTTGCTATCCAAAGGGAATAAAATCACTATCTTGAAGAGATATCTGCATTACCATGTTCATTGCTGGCATCATTCACAATAGCCAAGATATGGAAACAGTCTAAGTGTTCATTGACAAATGAAAGGATAAAGAAGATGTGAAATAAACACATAAGGGAATATTATTCAGTTTTAAAAAGGAAGGAATTCCTGCCATTTGTGATAATATGGATAAATCTGCAGGATATTATGTTAAGTTTAGCTTAAGTTTATTTAAGATTAAGATTAAGTTTATGCTAAGTTTAGCTATATATATAGCTAAATAAGCTATACACCAAAATTACATGATCTCACTTTTATGTGGAATTTAAAGAGAGGGCGAGAAAAAGTAGAACTCGGAGCAACAAAGCAAAGAGTAGAATGGTGATTACCAGAGACTGGGGTATGGGGGAAAATGGAAGAAAGAAGAGAAAGATGAAGAAGTGGGGCAGAAAGAGAGAGAAAGAGAGGACAGAGGAAGAGCAGCAGAAAGGCAGAAGAGTAATTGCCAGGAACAGAGGGGAGGAATGGAGGTGATGGAGAGGTACTGCTTAATAAGTACAGAATTTCAGTTTTGCAAGATGAAAAAAGTTCTAAAGAAAGATGGTGGTGATGGATTTACAAAACTATGAATATGCATAATACCACTGATTTACTACTAAAAAATAGTTAAGATAGTAAATTTTGTTATGTGTATTGTACCACAAGAAAAAAAATGGAAACAAAACCCAACTTTCAGCCTCTGATTTAAAAAGAAGATACAGGCAAGATGGCGGAGAAGTAGCAGCTGAGACAACTCAGGTAGCAGGAGATCAGCTAGATAGCTTATCAAACCATTGCGAACACCTACAAATCCAACGGGAGATCGAAGAGAGGAAGAACAGCAATTCTGGAAACGGGAAATCGACCACTTTCTGAAAGGTAGGACCGGCGGAGAAGTGAATCGAAAGCGACGGGAGGATAGACCGCGGGGGAGGGGCCGGCTCCCGGCAAG
>PISX010013383.1:40052-57062 GCA_004024625.1 Mellivora capensis | reverse complement strand
ATTTAAGGAATAACTGTCTCTTGTGGTAAAATCATGTTCTGCTTGTTTCAGTTTTTGGATGGGATAGAGTAGATTGGCTTCCTGTAATGAAAAATGAAGTAATTAGCTTGCTGTTTCCTTGTCTTCTTCCTGAATTTTATTACTTACTTACATGTTTGTTTGTTTTTTTACTTTGTTATTGCCTATGGTGTTTATATTCTTTAACATAAGCCTCAGTCCCTTGGCCTGTTAGTGTTACTTTGCTATTTAAAGTTATTCATTGCACACTAGGAGTACATTGACGACAGCTTCTCTGTTCCTGAATTTTTCATTTTGATTTATTGCTTGGTTGGTTAGATTTTACTGACCTATGGATTTTTTTTTAAGATTTTATTTATTCATTTGACAGACAGAGATCACAAGTAGGCAGAGAGGCAGGCAGAGAGAGAGAGGAGGAAGCAGGCTCCGAGAGCCTGATGTGGGGCTCGATCCCAGGACCCTGGGATCATGACCTGAGCCAAAGGCAGAGGCTTTAACCCACTAGCCACCCAGGTGCCCCCTGACCTGTGGATTTTTGAGGAAGGATTCAATCTTTGTGCATCCCTCAGGGGATTCTTTCATGTTTGAGAATGTTTCTTGCCTTTACGCCTGAATGACAACTTTGTATATGATTATTCCTGGAACTTATTTTCTTTAGAACTTTGTAGGCATTGATGCATTGTCTTCTTTGCTGAATATTGCTGTGGAATGGTCTGCCATCTGTCTTCTTTTCTCCTCTTTGTAGGAGACTGCAAGCATAACACTTTCCTTATCCTTAGGGCTCAAAAACTTACAAGAATATGCCTTGATATTAATTGTTTGGAAAGAATTCTTCCTAGTACCTGGAAGGTCTTCTCTCTGTCTCTCTCTTTTTAAGTTTTTAGTTATTTAAGTAATCTCTATGCCCAACATGGGGCTTGAACCCACGACCCCAAGATCAAGAGTCTCATGTTCCCCTGACTGAGGCAGCCAGGTGCCCCTGGAATGTCTTTTCAACAGAATCTTTTCAGGGACGTATTTAGAGCTCCTGCTGCCTGTAAAGAAGTGTACCCCACTCCCGGGGCCTCTGTTCATTTCCACTGGGCCTGCCTTCCTGAAAGTTTGCAAGTCCAGCAACCTTTCCCACCTTTGCCCAGGCCTCCGTGGTTTTTTTCCTTGAATTTTCCAGGGATGTCTACTGTTTGTCCTCAGTCTACCTCTCTTTAGATTTTCTAGAATTCTCAGGATTTTATTCTCTCCTCAGTACTGTTTCTGGGGTGCAGGCGAGAGTACTACTCCGGCGCCACTACGGCAAGGAAGAGAGAGACGAGAGAGCCCTCTGAGATGGTTTTAGGGGCCAGGCCTGGGAGAAGCGCCTGTCATTTTTGTTCACATCTCATTTGCTAGAATCTTGTCACGTGACCCAAATCCAGCTCCGAGGGCTGCTGGGAAATGTAGTCTTTGTGTGAGCCCACAGGAAATGAATTGGTGACTACAGCATTCTGTGCCTGAGGACCCCTTTTTATGGCTTTGATTTCCTTCCTTTCTTCCTTGAGCTCCGGGGGATTCTGTTGTATAGCTGCACATTCCCGAGGTTATTAATGGTACTGATTCTAATGGCTTGTTCTGTGGGGTTTTGTTTTTGTTTTTGTGTGTGTGTGTGTGTGTGTGTGTGTGTGTTTTTCTTTTATCTGCTCTTTCGAGAGTTAGTTCTTTTTGAGTTTGGAGCTCTTTTTCTCTCCCACAGGTGACCCTTCTGCACACTGTATCTGGTCACTGGGATGGGGGCGTGTGTTGTTTGGTGGCTAATCTTCTGCAGGGTCCCTTCCTCCCATGTAGGACCAGCCCTGGGGCACTGTTGTGCTCACCTCACCCAAGAGTCTCCTGGGGGAGATGCTTGGCTTCTGGACCTGTGGCATAAGTGGATGAGAAGCGTGGGGAGACTGACCCAGCTGGGTGCTCGTGCTGCATTCCCCATTGGCTTCCCTGGGGCCTGACCCTGCCCTGTACCCACTCAGAGATTGGAGTGCCCTAGCCCAGAGCCTCTCCCAGGATAACCCTCTTGGGTATATTTTGGGCTGTAGGTTTTGGTCTCCTTCTTCCATGAAATCCCACCTGCCTTCCATGTTTCAGGAAGCCTTCACCATTTCCGGTTGGCCAAGGATGCCCTGTGTTGCTTTCCACGGATGTTTGCATTTGCCGATTACTTATACCAGTGATTTTTTTTTTTTCTCTTGAGATAAAATTCACCATTTTATTTATTTTAAAAATGAAATTAAATTATTTGTTCTTGCATGTAAGCTCTCTACCCAATGTGGGGCTTGAACTCGCGACCCTGAGATCAAGAGTGGCGAGCTGTACCGACTCAGCCAGCCAGGCGCCCCTAAGATTCACCATTTTAAATGTGCAGTACAGTGGTTTTATTGTATTCACAATGTGCAACCCATCCCCACTATCTGACTTCAGAAAATTTCCACCTCCCGCAAAAGAAACCCCTGTCCTCCCGATTCTCCTCCTGTTCCACTCCCTTATAGTCACTAGTCTACATTCTGTCTGTGTGGATTTGCCTAGTTTGGGTATTTCAAAGTCATTAACATATGGCTTTTAGTGACTGGCTTCTTTCACTTTTCAGTGTTTTCAAGGCTCATCTGTGTTGCAACATGGGTCATTCCTTTTTATGGCTGAACAATCAATTGATGGACATTTGGGTTGTTTCTACTTTTTGGCTATTACGAGCAATACTGACATGAATGTTAGGTTTAGGACCCTCCTCCCAAACCCCTGGCAACCACTCGACAGTGTCTCGATGGTTTGGTCTTTTCCAGAATACCACAGAGTTGGAATCACACAGCACATAGCTTTTTTAGACTGACTTCTTTCATGTAGCAATATGCATTTAAGAGTTCCTCCGTGTCTTTCTTTTTCTTTTTGCCCATTTTAAAATGGGGCCATTAATTTCTTTTTAATACAATTATCATGACATCTGGGGATCTGGGTGGGGAATGGGCTGCCCCATTGGCCCTGCCTGGCTTCTTGCCCTCGTTGAAGGAACACTCTGGAAAGAAGGGCTGAGTGTGCCAGCTCCCTGCCCAAAGGGAGGCCACAGCAGCATCTTCTGTCTTGTGCAAACAGGCACTGGCCACGAGGGTTCTCTGGCTCCCTTCCCCTGTCCTTCCTCTGTCCCCTGTGACTCTTCTTTCTGTCCCTTAGACGATCTCGTGGAGAAGATACCATGCTCAGGGAATTCCTCTCGTGTCTGTGAGTGTCGGCCTGGCATGTTCTGTTTCACATCAGCCACCAAATCCTGTGCCCGCTGTAGGCCCCACTCCGTCTGCCCACCAGGGGAGGTCGTCAGGTTCCAGGGTAAGTATCCTCGCCCTCAGCCTGGCACCAAGATCTGGGCCCAACTGCACCCGCCCCAGATCTCCAAATGACCTATGACCTCCCACTTCCTTCTTCCTGTTGGACAGACCGCTGTCTCCTTTCGAGATCCTGTAGGGGCACCAGCTACTGCAGAGCCCCCTTCCCCACTTCCCTGCACTTTGTGTCCTGGGCTCAGAGAGACTCTGGTGGCCGCAGGCACAGGCCTGCTGGGATGAAGTCTCGGGTTGGTTTGAGGTTTGGGGCAGAAGTTCTCTGATGCCGGGTAAACAAGAAGCAAACCTCAAGTCTCTGTCCTGGGAGTTCCCCAGAGGATTAGGGCCGGTTTCCGAAATTCACCATTGAGGCATTGGGAGTTAGAGCTACTGAGACACTTGAATTTCTTTTTCAATTTGCTGTGTGAGCTCAGGCAAATTCCTTACCCTCTCTGGGCTTCTAATTTTCTGACAATACAAGGAGGCTCATGGCCAGAAAGGAGGTAAGGGGCACAGATACTATGTGGGTGGTACTGAGGACACGTCTCAGAAGGGGGGCATGGGGAGTGGGTGGACCATAGCCCCAGGCTGGGGAGGCGGCAAGATGGAATCAGAGGGAGCCATGCCCACCGGGGAGAAAGATGCCAGCACCAAGCCCATGATACTCCCACTTCTAACCTGGGCCTGCCTTTCCACCCATCCTTACCACCTTCTCCCTCACCCTCCTTCCTTCCTTTCCTTCCCTCACACCCCACAGCGAGTCCCATAGCATTTGTCCACCTAATTCTCTCTCCCATTCCCCACACCCAGTTCCTCCTGTCGTTCCTTGCTCATGGCATACAGGCGGAGCCACCCTTGCAAAACCAAATCTGGTTCTCTCTGTCACACACACAAACACACACCTGTGGGGAGGGGGGGGACACTTTAGTTAATCTTCTCATTACTCTAATGACAATGACATGGTCCTTTGGCAGAAGAGAACCAGTTTTTGGAGGGACTTCTTTTCTAAAGTCTGTGCTATTTGGCATTTCTGGGCTGGCTTATTTGGCTCCATGTCTGGGATAGATGAACAAAGAGAAAACCCAGGGGACTTACCACTGTGTCATTCCTTGGGTTCCAAGGCCTTCTTTCCGCTGTCCAGAGTCGTCTTTGTTTAGACACGTACCCATGGTGTTTAGCTGTCTTTAGTGGGAGGACTAGGGAAAAGGGCACCCACTGCATATTCCCACAGGCGGTCTCCAGGACACAGTCTGTACACGGCCCTGCACCGTGTCGTCCTCCTTCCTCCAGCCTCAGACTCAACGCCAGCCTCTCTCTTTTCTTGGCTCAACTTGGTCTGCTCTCTTTCAATTCTATGGCTGTGTGGTGCTTCCCCCTCTCGCCAGGCCTTTGGGCATATGGTTCCCTCTGCCTGGGACACCCTTCCCTCCTGTTCACTCGTTCAGCTCCTCAGTCTTGAGCTCTCTGTCCACACATCACTTTGTCAGGAGGCCTCCTATGACTTGTCACAGGTCACGTCTGCATTGGATCTCTTGTCACACGGCGTCCTTCGCAAACGTGGATATGAACATCTGTGTCTCTCTTGGTTTGATCAGTGCTGGCCTCCCTCGCTGGGCCGTAGCTCTGTGAAGGCCAAGACTGTGCCTGTTGTGCTCCTGGTCATCTAGGGCCGCAAGCCGGGCCAGGGGCCGGAGTGGAACATGCCCAGGGCTGGCTACCAGACACCTGGAGTACGGTTAGATTTGCACTTGGGGGACGTGTTCCCATTCCATCCCGGGCTTCAGTCTCTAATAGGGAAAATGTGAAGTTGTCACCAGAAGGCCTTGGGGGACTTTCCAGCTCAGAAACTCTTGCATATCTGGGAAAAGTACCTGGAGTTCTGTTGTTCCAGGCAGGCCTGTGGACCCGCTCCTGCCAGGGAGGCCCTTTCGGTGGTGTTCCTTCGACTGCCACATGCTGGCACCAGAGGCCTCTCTCTGCTGCCCCGGGACCGTGCTGCCCCTAGGGGTCCCACTGGCCACATGCAGCCAGAGAGAGCATTTAAAATGTGGCCCATTGTGTTGAGATCGGCTGTCAGGACAGAACATTCACTGGATTTCAAACACTTAATAGACAAAAATGTGAAACATCCCATTATTTATTTATTTATTATATTTATTTTACTTATTTATTTATGTATTAGACAGAGAGACACAGTGAGAGAGGGAACACAAGCAGGGGGAGTGGGAGAGGGAGAAGCACGCCTCCCGCAGAGCAGGGAGCCCAATGTGGGACTCGATCCCAGGACCCCGGGATCATGACCTGAGCCGAAGGCAGAGGCTTAACCCACTGAGGCACCCAGGCGCCCCTCATTAATTATTTTTTATATTGAATATCTACTGACCTATTTTAGATCTATTAGGTTAAATGAACTCCACGTATTTCTTTTTACTTTTTAAAATGTGGTTACTAGGCAATTTCAAATGATGTGTGGGATTCCCATCAGGTTTCTACACGGCAGCACTGCTGGCTGACTCCTGGACTCCCTGGTTTCTGCTCCCACAGGGCGACTCTCCAGCCATAAAATGGAAAGTAGTTTCTGTTTAAGAGTCGGCCCATGGCTAAGCCGTGTGCCCAGAGCTTGCCTAGGTGTTCTCTCCTGAAGGGCTCAGGATGCCATCAAGCAGGCCGAATCAGCCGTCTTTCACCGCTGAGGAAGCTGAGGTCCAGAGATGGGTCAGGTGCTCTAGACCACAGAGCAGGGAATACCCGAGTTTGGGTTTGAAGGTCACACCGGGCGTGGTCACCTCACCACACTCGAAGCACAAGACACATCCGCATTGCTCACGCTGCCTGCCCCGAAACCTTCAGATCATAATCCCACTTGTGGGACACTCTCTAAGCAATGTACCGGAGTCCAGATGGGGAGAAGGACATGCTATGGGTTAGGCATTTACTATATGTCACACAGTGTGGTGGGCATGGCAAGGACGATAGAAGCGGCACGCGAGCTCAGATCTGCCGAACGGAAAGTGCTACGGGTTTTCCTCTTTCTGCTTGCACCCAGTGTTCTTCAGGAATTTTTGGGTTGCTGGAAACAAAATCTCAAAATTTTTTGATTCCTGTAACTGCAAAGTCTTGGGCTCCCTGGGAAGTGTCAGGCAATCTCTGGTCCCCTATGTGTAGGGATCTGTAAGATTCGTACCAGCAGTTCCTGGCTTGCCTCCCACCCAACCCCAGTGGGAAGATGGCTTCTCCTTCCAAGAACCGAAACCAAAACTTTGATATTGTTCCTCCTGGGCACACCTTGGGTCACGTGCCCATCACTGAACCAGCTCACCAGGGTCAGAGGAATCAAATGGATTGATGGGTCTAGCTGGTCTGTTTGCGCTCCTGGAAGGGAGGGATGCGAGGCAGTCTCAGCCCTGAGCATAGGCACTGAGATTGGAAAGTACTCCCCGGGGAAAATCAAGGTGCTTTACCCCAACAGGGACTGGACACCGGGCAGTCTGAAACATCGGATGGCTGCGACATTTTCCAAGCACCTCATTCCGAGCTCTGGGTTGTGGTGGTAAAAGATCTATGCCTGGAATCTTCAGGCTCTTTCATGACGTCTCCTCAGTGTCTCAGTGAGTCTCCTCAGGCTCCGCTATGACATCTGTCACTCCTGCATTTCCGTCCCCCCTGCAGGCACAGCAGAAAGGGACACCGTCTGTGAGGAACCTTCCCCAGTGACCAGCCCTGACTGCGGCACCAGCCTCGAAGCCTGCCAGGCGGCCACCAGGTGACTCCTCTCTCCCCTCCAGCTGACCTTGGCATGGGGCTGTCCCGACACATAGGATGCCTGGGGCCCTTCTGGCTGGGGTGGGGGTGGGGTTCAGCGCAGGGTGTCAGGACCCCGGGGAGTCTCTCTGTCAAGCCCACACGCCAGCTGAGGCCCCACCATGTGCTCAGTCTTCCCCGAGCCCATGAGAGAAGAGCCTAGAAAACACAGTCCTTGCTCCCCGGACCTGACGGTGGGGCTGCCAGACACTGTGGACAGAGGGTCTGGGGACCCCCTTCTCTGCAGAAGTGGTTGCTCTTGAGCACAGACCCCACCTTTGCCCCCTCAGGAGAATTGGCAGTGCCATTTCTAGCTTTTCTCTTGGCAGCAGCACCCCCCAGGCCGGGCCCCTTGGGACTCCCTCAGCAAGCTCCAGGGTGAGGACCATGCTTCCTGGAGGGGGCGCTTCCCTTACCCCTGAAGATGGTTCTGAAACGACGAGGGCCCCCAGCTCTCCCTCCTTGGTGCGGGAGCCCAGTCCAGATCCAGGTGAGTTCTCCCGAGAGGCTGTGGCTTGTTTCCAGGGCTGCCCCGTTGGCAGGTGACCCCAGTCTGGGGAGAAGAGGGTCTCCAGACCTCTTGGGGCTGCAGGTCATGGAAGAAGTCATTTGCTGGACAGCTCGAGTGTGTGTGACGCGGAGGTGCTGGTGCGGGAGCGGCTATGGGTCTGACGCCCTCCGGGTTCCCATGGAGACCGGCGGGGCCCTCAGTCTGCTCCTGCTCTGGCTGACTGCCCTCCCGGCCTGGCCCGTTGTTGTCCAGCAGTCTGGGTATTTGGGTTGTTTCCTCTTTTGGGCTGTGGTGAAATCTCCAGGGCTTGCCTTTTTCATTGAACTTCTTATTTTTTCTTTAAAGATTTTATTTATTTGACAGAGAGAGACACAGCGAGAGAGGGAACACAAGCGGGGGGAGTGGGAGGGGGAGTCGCAGGCTTCCTGCCAAGCAGGGAGCCCAATGCGGGGCTTGATCTTAGGACCCTGGGATCATGACCTGAGCCAAAGGCAGATGCTTAATGACTGGGCCACCCAGGCGCCCCTTCTATTGACTTCTTTTTTTTTTTTTTAAGATTTTTTATTTATTATTTATTTGGCAGAGATCACAAGTAGGCAGAGAGGCAGGCAGAGAGAGAAGGAGGGAAGCAGGCTCACCGCTGAGCAGAGAGCCCGATGCAGGGTTTGATCCCAGGACTCTGGGATCATGACCTGAGCTGAAGGCAGAGGCTTTTAACCCACTGAGCCACCCAGGTGCCCCTTCCATTGACTTCTTAATAGGACTTCTTACAGTTCTGGGTTTGAGCCCTTCATCCTATAGTGGTGTGCGGACGACCACCTCCCACCCAGTGGCTTGCCTTCTTATTCTCTTTATGGTGTTTTTGCTAAAGAGATTTTGTTTTTTTATTTTATTTTATTTTTTAAGATTTTATTTGTTTATTTGACAGAGAGAGAAATCACAAGTAGGCAGAGAGGCAGGCAGAGAGAGAGGGGGAAGCAGGCTCCCTGCTGAGCAGAGAGCCCGATGTGGGGCTCGATCCCAGGACCTTGAGATCATGACCTGAGCTGAAGGCAGAGGCTTAACCCACTGAGCCACCCAGGCGCCCCCTAAAGAGATGTTCTAAATTTTAATGTGGTCAGGGGCACCTGGGCAACTCAGTCAGTTAAGCATCTGCCTTCGGCTCAGGTCATGAGCCTGAGGTGGATCATGTCTGGGATCAAGTCCCATTTTGCACTCCCTGCTCAGCAGGGTGTCTGCTTCTCCCTTTTAATTCTGCCCCTCCCCCCACTTGTGTTCTCTCTCTCTCAAATAAATAAATAATATTTAAAAAATAAATTTTAAAGTAGTCACATGGATCTATCTATCCCTTTATGACTGGTGCTTTCATTTTATTTTATTTATTTATTTGTCAGAGAGAGAGCCAGAGAGCGAGCACAGGCAGACAGAGTGGCAGGCAGAGTGGCAGGCAGAAGCAGAGGGAGAAGCAGGCTCCCTGCCGAGCAAGGAGCCCGATGTGGGACTCGATCCTAGGGATGTGGGACTCGATCCTAGGACGCTGGGATCATGACCCGAGCCGAAGGCAGTCGCTTAACCGACTGAGCCACCCAGGCATCCCTATGACCGGTGCTTTTATCCTCTGCCCTTCATATTCTTTTCCTCCACTCAAGTCTCGAAGACATCTGCATCGACTTCCTAGAATCGTTACCATTCTGCCTTTCACGTGTAGACCCGCCGTCTGCCTTGGCTTGTGTGTACAGCGTGAGGCAGGGGTCCTGCTGGCAGGTCCGTGTGGATGTCCAGTTGAACCAATACCTTTTATCAAACAGATGGTCCTTCTCCACTGTTTTGCAGACATCTTTGTATCCAAAGGTCCGTATGTGCCTGGGCACGGCCTTGGGCTTGATGTTCTGTTCTGTTGGTCTTTCCGTCTAGTCCGTGTGGATGCCCCAGGGGCTTGAATGGCGCAGGTTTTCATTAAGTCATCGGGACGGTCCAGCAACTTCTCTACCTTTGTTCTTCGTCACTCGACCGGCTCTTCTCAGTCATCTGCCTCTTTGTGTCCACTTCAGAATCAGCTTTTCAGATTCTGTAAACTGTCCTCTTGGCTTTTGGTTGGGATTGTACTGAATCCAGCTCACTTTAGAGAGAATCCATGTCTTTTCAGTATTCAGTAGTACATGGTAAAGCTCTTGAGTTATTTTGCTTTTTATTTTTATTTATTGAATTCAACTTAGGTCTGCTTGAACTTCTCCCAGTAATGTTTTATTATTTTCTGTGTAGAGAGATTTATAGCTTTGTTTTAGATTTCTAGGTATTTGATGTTGCTGATGATGATGGGGATTTTTTTTTTTTCAGTATTTCGTGTTCTAACTCTTCATCATTGGTGTTGTTTTGAACCGCATGGATAGCCAACATTTGGCAGCCTCCCCTACTAAAATAGCAATTTCATGTGGTTCAACCCAAACGTATAGGCACTCAGTTTTGATATAATAACATTATTTCCAAGCACCTTATTAAACTCACTTTTTAAAAAAGATTTTATTTATTTATTTGACAGACAGAGATCACAAGTAGGCAGAGAGGCAGGCAGAGAGAGAGGAGGAAACAGGCTCCCTGCTGAGCAGAGAGCCCGATGTGGGGCTCGATCCCAGGACCCTGGGATCATGACCTGAGCCGAAGGCAGAGGCTTTAACCCACTGAGCCACCCAGGCGCCCCTAAACTCACTTTTTAGTTCTGTAATAATGTATCTGCTGGTTCTTTCGGGTCATCTGTCCCCTTTAATGATGCCATCCGTCCATGACAGCCTGATGTCTTCTTCACCAGAACCCACTACTTTCCTCTCTTTTCCTCACCTTCCTGAATTGCCTGGATCCCCCAGTGCCACACCGAGCGGAAGCTGTGGCCAGTAGGCATCGTCACCTCACGGCTGGTCTCAGAGGGAGAGTGGCCCCCGAGTTTTGAGGAGGGTGGTGACATGGCAGTGAGGCTGGGGAGAGGGCAGTGGCCGTGGTGGATGGCAGAGGGAAGGGACCGGAAGCAGGGGGCCAGTTAGTGAATGCTGCTCCCCTGTGTGGCTTTAGACACATTCCTTCCCTCTCTGGGCTTCAGGACTCCCTCTGAAAGATTGATCTGACATGTGTGGAGTTTGGGGGCCGGCCATGGAGCTGGAGGTGGCGATAGGCTGCAGAGGCAGGGCCTCTGCCAGGGTGGCCCGGCCTGGAGCTTCTCTGCTTCCTTCCTCAGGGCTGATCTCGCAGCAGCCATGCGCACAGGGGTCATCGGACTGTGGAAAGCAGTGTGACCCCGACTACTACCTGGACAGGGACGGCCGTTGCAAGGCCTGTGTGACCTGTTCTGGAGGTAAGGGGCTCCTTCCTGGGAGCAGGGGCTCTTGGCCGAGAATCTGGGGATGGGGGGCTCTGAGTTCGTTCTGGGACTGCTCAGCCCTCAGGAGCCTAGCTCCCCTTGATGGCATCTCTGAGCAGCGGGCCTTTACTGAGTCTCCCTCTCGATTGCGGGGTGTTGATGGTGGTGACTCCTTCTCAGAGAGCTTCCATTTGCTCACTTCTGCAAGGAAGCGTTCGTTATCGTCTACCTGTTCCAAACTTGTCCCGTTATTTTTGGTAGCTGTCTTCTGGTGTGTGGATTACAGTTGTCCCCATTGTACAGAGGAGAACACCGAGGCCTTACAAAGGCCACAGGCCCCCGAGAGCGGCATGGCCGGAGTTTCATCTTGGAGCTTCTGGGCTCGGCCAACCACTGTCCTTAGAAGATTCTCAGGACAGGCACTTGCTGGGTGACTTCTGTGTGTGTGGCCGACTCGGCACAGCCTCACAGCACCACCAGCTGCCCCTGACATCCACGAGGGCTGCCCAGGACAGGGGCGGCTGCCCAGGCCCCAGACAGCCGTGGCTGATCGTGGCCCCAGCCCCGTCACAAAGGCCATGGGGGCGGGGAGGGGATGCGTGATCGTGTCTCCTTGTCCAAGGTTCCTTTCACACGCTGGCTGAAGTCAGCAGAGGCTCAAAGAGGAAAGAACACCATTTGTCACAGGGGGCCACTGTTCTAGTTGCAAAGGCCACATGGCAAACTTTCTCAAAACATGGTGGCAAAAACCAACCCCCTCCTGTTTACTCATGAGTTCCTTGGGTCAGAATTCATGGGACCCTGAGCGGGTGGCTGGTCTTTGCTCTATGATGTCTGGGGTTTCCACTGGAAAACGTGAAGGCTACAGGCGGGAATTGTCTGAAAGCCTTTTCCTTCATGGCCTCTGTATGGCTAACTTGGGGGCTTCCTCGAGGCCTGGTGCCTGGATTCCAAGGATGGGGCAGGGGTGGGGACAAGCCACGTCCCTTCTGTTGACCTTGCCTTGGAAGTCACATGGCGTGCTTTCCGCCAGTTTTTACCTCTTGAGGCAGTCACACATCCCACTAGAGTCAGCGGAAGGAGCAGAATCAAGCTTCTTGATGGTGAGTGGCAGAGGTCTGGAAGAGCAGATGGGGCCATAAATGCTGCTCTGGCCATTTTTGGAAAAAATATTATCTGCCGAAGCTACCATGTCAGATAGAGGAACAAGAGAATTCCTTCAGCTCTAAGGATGAAAGCTCTGCGAAGCCTTGGGGTGGAGAACAGGGGCCAAGAGCACGGACTCTGGAGCCCAAGAGCCTGGGTTCGAATCTTGGCTCTACCAGTTTGCAGCTTATAAACACAAGCAAGTTTCTTAACATCTCCGTGCCTCAGTTTCCTCATCTGCAGCGGACATCATAATAGTACTCACTCGAAGACCTGATGCAGGAGTTAAGTAGGTCAAACTAGGTTAATCAGGGCAGGATGCTAAGAATAAGACCGCGCACGCACCCGATGGTATTACGGCTGTCTTGTTTGTACTCAATGATATTTAAAAAAAAAAAGAGAGATTTTATTTATTTGTTTTGTGAAAGAGTGTGCACATGCGGGGAGCGGGGAGGGAAGGAGAGGGAGAGAACCTCAAGCAGACTCCCCACTGAGGACAGAGCCCTGTCGAGTGGGCCTCGATCGCACTTCCCTGAGATCATGACCTGAGCGGAAACCAAGAGTCGGACGCCTACCGGAGCCACCCAGGTGCGTCCCACCCACACTCGGTGCTGTTAATAGCTGTGACCCTGATTAACAGCTGTCATTGTCCCAAGTCCTCGCTCTCACTGCTGAGCTCACTCCTGCTGCCCGCACAAACTCCCCAACCCTCCCCAGTTCCCACGCTCTCTGGAGGTTTCGGGAAGAGACCATGAAGTTATCATCTGAGGTCTTGAAGTATCCTGCTGATGGAGGAAAGTCCTCCCGAGCCAGTCCCATGTGTCTAATCTACCAATGCGGTCGTTCTATTTTCACCCATTTAGAGCACATAAAATATTCCCAAGCATATGTAAATGCATTGTCACATGCTTTCTTTGACAAAACTTCCAACATTTTTTTTTAATTTTGGAAGAAACCCTTTTTATCATTGAAAATTTATTTTTTTTAAAGATTTTGTTCATTTATTTGAGAGAGAGCATGAGCGGGAGGGGGGAGGAGGGGACAGAGGGAGAAGCAGACTCCTTGCCGAGCAGGGAGCCCAACATGGGGCTCCAGCCCAGGACCCCAAGATCATGACTTGAGCTAAAGGCAGACCCTTAACCCACTGAGCCACCCAGGTGCCCCATCACTGAGGATTTCAAGCGTATTCAGAAGTAGAGAAAGTCAGGAATGGCTGTGGACTTCACCCACTTTTAATGAATGATCGAGTCATAGCCACTGTGGGTTCATCTCTACCCATGCCCGCTCACCCTGTTCTCTAGATTATTTGCTTTTATCAGCTTTATTGCGATAGGATTGACACGCAGGGCCACGCATGTGTGCAAAGTGTGCCATTTGATACATTTTGACATTGTATGCAGCTGTGAAACCATCACCACAATCAAGGAAAAGAAGTTTCCAGAAAGTTTCCTTGAGTTCCTTATCATCCCTCCCACCATTGCTCACCCCACTTCCATTCCTAGGCAGTCATCCTACTTCTGGTCACTGTGGAAGAGCTTGCATATTCTAGCATTTTCTGTAAACATAATCAGATAGTACATACTCTTTTTTTTCCCCCTTGCCTTCTTTCGCTCAGCCCAACTATTTTGAGCGTGCCAAAAGATCTGCTCGACAGGATAGTTACATGAGTGTTTGCTTCCAGGCAAATGCTTCTTTGCCCTCCTGGGGGTTCTCTGGACCCCCTGCCCTTGCCATCCCAGATACTTCCTCACGACCCTTCTCTGTGTCCCTTTGAAGACCTGGTGGAGAAGACGCCGTGCACATGGAACTCCTCTCGAGTCTGCGAATGTCGATCTGGCATGTTCTGTACCACATCAGCCACCAACTCCTGTGCCCGCTGTACCCCCCGCTCCAGCTACCCACCAGGGACGGTCACCAAATCCCAGGGTAAGCTGTCTGCACCCCCAACCAATGGGCTTAAGTCTGTGCCCCTGCAGCTGAACTTCTCTTCACCCCCCACTGGGCAAATGACCTTCAACCCAGCTGTTAACTAGGTCAGGTTGGGGCTTTGGTTTTGTTTTAATAATTAGATCTGGTGGGACACCTGGGTGGCTCAGTTGGTTGGGCGGCTGCCTTCGGCTCAGGTCGTGATCCCAGCGTCCTGGGATCGAGTCCCACATCGGGCTCCTTGATCATCAGGGAGCCTGCTTCTCTCTCTGCCTCTGCCTGCCACTCTGTCTGCCTGTGCTCGCTCGCTCGCTCTCCCTCTCTGACAAATAAATTAAAAAAAAATTAGATCTGGTAAGTGGAATAAAATCTAGATCTAGGCATGCCTGGCTAGCTCAGTCAGAAGAGCATGTCACTCTTGATCTTGGGGTTGTGAGTTCGAGCCCCACCTTGAGAGTACTAAAAAAATAAATAAATAAACTTTAAAAAAATCTAGATTTGGCTTTTGGTAAGAGATTTTTTTTTTAAAAGATTTTATTTACTTTTTTGGGAGAGAGAGAGTGAGGAAGAGAGAGAGCACTAGCAGGGGGAGTGCTAGGGAGAGGGAGAAGCAGGCTCCCCACCGAACAGCGAGCCCGATGTGGGGCTCGATCCTAGGACCCTGGGGTTGTGACCTGAGCTGAAGGCAGAGCTCAACTGACTGAGCCACCCAGGTGCCCCTTGGTAAGAGATACTGATGATTTTTAAAAAATTGTTCCTTCTGAAATTGTTGGGCTGGTAAAATCTTCACTTATTTGAAAGGCTGTTTCATTGACTCAAGATAGAGCAATATGAAATTTTTGAAGGCAGTTCCAACTCAGGATGGTAGACCTTTGGGACACCTGGCTGGCTCAGTCAGCAGAGCATGCAACTCGTGATCTCAGGGTTGTGAGTTTGAACCCCATGTTGAGTGCAGAGCTTACTTAAACAAACAAACAAAAAACACAAGAGAAAATAAAGGAAGAAAAAAGATGGCAGACATTTGCCAGAGTACAGAAAAATAGAAACTCTTGACGGTGGGAAAAAAAAAACCCTGGTTAATCAGCAGAAAGGAGATTTCAAGAAATTTCTAGAAGGTAGAAAACAGATGGAAGGGTGGTGACAAATGAAATGAGGGGGAGGAAACCTTGCCCCGGAATTCACTCTGCAAGTGCTGCAGGAAAAGTGAGAGGTCTCTTGCTCGCAAGACCCCATGGAGGCTCTGGGCTCAGTGGGCCAGGAGAAGGAAGAATGGGGCTAAAGTGGAGAATTGAACAGTGCAGCTGGCTACAACTTCGTCTGGGAAATGACAATTAAAAATCTGAGACAGTGGTACACCACGGACCCTGATGGTGCCTGAGTTTTCATCCTCTGGTGAAAATCATCAACTTTTTGGCTGAAGACACTGAAGGAGTATCTGGGGAAACATGGGGCTGCTGGTGGGGGGCCACCGCCCTGTGTAAAGCCCTCTTTGGTTGTGTGTTTGGGAGTATAGCCTGGCGATAAGCTACCCCTGCTAAGTCCCCCTGAAGTGAAGATGGTCAGCCCACACTCCCCACCGCCCAGAGTTCCCAGCCGGACCCCCTACTCACGAAGAGACCTCAGGTGGAAAGGCCGTGCTACCAACACAGCAGAAGAAACCCCACCAGCTACTGGAGTATGCAGCAGAGTCCTTTTTAAGGAAATAGGAGTGAGCAGTAAAGCCATTCAGACTGATAAGGGAAACCAGCTGCATGATGGAGAAAAACAAAATCATGGAACACTTACTGTGGATGAAGCGATGGAAATGGCTTCAGGAATAGGAGTAGACGTTTAAAATGTTAAATTAGCATCCACAGAAAAACTCAAGAAGTTGTTACATCCATAGAGAGAGATCAGAATGCCACGAAAAAGAAATAGTAAGAGAAGCTCTATTTTTAATTTCTTAAGGAATCTCCACACTGTTCTCCAGAGTGGCTGCACCAACTTGCATTCCCACCAACAGTGTAAGAGGGTTCCCCTTTCTCCACATCCTCTCCAACACACGTTGTTTCCTTTCTTGCTAATTTTGGCCATTCTAACTGGTGTGAGGTGGTATCTCAATGTGGTTTTAATTTGAATCTCCCTGATGGCTAGTGATGATGAACATTTTTTTCATGTGTCTGATAGCCATTTGTATGTCTTCATTGGAGAAGTGTCTGTTCATATCTTCTGCTCATTTTTTGACCTGATTATCTGTTTTGTGTGTGTTGAGTTTGAGAAGTTCTTTATAGATCCTGGATATCAACCTTCTGTCTGTACTGTCATTTGCAAATATCTTCTCCCATTCCGTGGGTTGCCTCTTTGTTTTGTTGACTGTTTCCTTTGCTGTGCAGAAGCTTTTGATCTTGATGAAGTCCCAGAAGTTCATTTTCGCTTTTGTTTCCTTTGCCTTTGGAGACATACCTTGAAAGAAGTTGCTGTGGCTGATATCAAAGAGGTTACTGCCCATGTTCTCCTCTAGGATTCTGATGGATTCCTGTCTCACATTGAGGTCCTTTATCCATTTCGAGTTTATCTTTTTATACGGTGTAAGAGAACGGTCGAGTTTCATTCTTCTGCATATAGCTGTCCAATTTTCCCAGCACCATTTATTGAAGAGACTGTCTTTTTCCCACTGTATATTTTTTCCTGCTTTGTCGAAGGTTATTTGACCATAGAGTTGAGGGTCCATATCTGGGCTCTCTACTCTGTTCCACTAGTCTATGTGACGTGATGCCACCAGTTTTATTTTTGTTTTTCAACATTTCCTTAGCAATTTGGGGTCTCTTCTGATTCCATACAAATTTTAGGATTATTTGCTCCAGCTCTTTGAAAAATACTGGTGGAATTTTGATCGGAATGGCATTAAAAGTATAGATTGCTCTAGGTAGTATAGACATTTTAAT
>PISX010013383.1:0-39952 GCA_004024625.1 Mellivora capensis | reverse complement strand
CTGGGCAGCCTCACAGCCCCAGCCTTGGTCTGGTGACCACCTTGGTGTGACCTTCCCAACAGGGACACTGGTATACCCCAGGCCTCATGTCAGCCCAAGTGCCATAATTCCCCTTGTTCACCCCTTACCCCAAGCCTTGGGTCTTCTGCATTCACAGCCCTGTTGACCTGGTCACTGTGTGCTCCGGGCCTTGTACCCACTGTGATGCCCCAACTTTCCTTGCATTACTTGACCTGATAAATGTGAAACTTCAGATGGACCTACCAAGAGCAAAGTAGGATGAATGAAGATTACTCAGACCTAAACATAATAGATGTATTTATTTATCCATTCATTAGTTGACAGGCATTTGGGTTATTTCTAGTTTGGAGCTATTATGAATAAAGCAATTACGAAAAGTCTTGTACAACTCTGTGTAAACATATATTTTCATCTCTCATGAGTAAATACCCAGGAGATGGATCACTAGATTACTGTGCTGGCCACACACAATGTCTCTGAGGGCCCATTCAAAGCCTTTCACCACCTGTGACCTGATCTTACCCACCTAGTTTTATGGATGGAGAGAATCATATGGTCAGAGGTAGAGCTAGAACATAAGGCTCCTGAGTTCCAGCCTGGAGTACTCCCTACCAGACCACGTCAGCTTCTTCTTAGTTCTGAACCTAGAATTTTCTATTCGGTTATGTACAATTAAGTTTGAAAGCATCAAAAAGCATTTTCAGACATAAAAGGGCAGGAAGATTTTCCCTCATGTGTTCTCTCTTAGTTACTTGAAGATGTCATCTGGCTAAACGAGGGGTAAAACCAAAAAAAGCCATGAATCTAGAAAACAGTGACTCCATCCTAGGAGAGCAGGGAAGTCCCAGTATGACAGCTCTATTGCAGACCAGTTGAGCCAGAGGAGGACAGAAAAATGGAGGAGGCCTCCAGTGAGTTGTCCTGTCTACAGGAATGAAAGAAGGAATCACAGTAAACTTCATAAGTAGTAGGTTTGAAAAACTCGATGATATGGTGAAGGCATGTTATTCTCTTCTCAACAAGAAAACAAAAGGCAGTTAAGAACTCTGGGAAAATAAAAAGCTCACAAAACCACACTCCAAATATGAAGATGAACATTTTTATCTGTTTTTAAGCTCTTGTTGGATGCACTAAAAGAGAATCTCTTTGACTTTGATGCTAAGTCCATTCTCCTTCAAATGGCCCAAGGATCAGGTGTTTGGATTTAAAGAGAAATATTTCAGTCTGGTAGATACTATATTTTTTAGTTCTAAATTGGGAATAAGAGTGGGTAGTTTCTTTTTCTTTTTTTCCCTCTTCCAGTTGGCCCTTACCAGAAAACACAGGCAGCCTAAGTAGGGGCTAAGCAGTACCTTCTGCTCACCTCCAGATTTAAAGGAAGAGGAAAGGGGGAGGGTCACTACACCTGGGAGAAAGGAGGAGGCTACAGGCGAGGTGTGATGCACATGGAGAGGTTGAGCACCCAAGGAGCACTGGGTCCACCTTCTCCACTTAGAGAAGGACAGCGGTACTTTTTTTTTTTAAGGTTTTATTTATTTGAGAAAGAGAGAGAGATAGTGAAAGAAAGTATGAGTGGGTGTTGGGGGAGGGGCAGAGAGAGAGGGAGAAGTGGGCTCCCCAGTAAGCAGGGAGCCCAACATAGGGCTCGATCCTAGGACACTGGGATCATGACCTGAGCCCAAGGCAGATGCTTAATCCACTGAGCCACCCAGGCGCCCCAGGACAGCGGTTCTTTTGCTGCATTCCGGCAGGTGTTCCAGTGGGAGCTCAGACTCAGGCGCCTTAGAGAGAGGTGGGAGGCTCTGTCCTCATGGTGCTGCCTGGGGGTAGCCACAGGTGATATATTTGAACACAAGAACTCCTCCAATCCTTTGAGAGTCAGCTCTTGTGGAAACCAATGACATTTTAAATTTAATTCAATATTGATTTGCAAATAAATAAAAATTATCAAAACAAATCCTATCATCTTCCTCAGAGCCTAAAGCCTGCAGGCTTCAGTCAGCTAATTCAGGTAATAGTCTTTTGACCCCGAGGGACCATATAGCATCTATTTGGAGACACCCCCGCCTCACCCCCAAAGAGGGGAGTTCTTCAGAACCATACTAATCCAAGAAGGAAATTAATCCTTCATTAACTTCCTCTTCATAGTGTTTCAGGAAAAAACCTGAGAAGCAGCATGAGAGCTTCATAGAAGGGAAATGAGTGTGGGTGGGGGGGTCTGCTTTGTACCACATCAGAGGAGGGGTGCTGCAACCAGGGGCATGGGGTGGAGAGGGATAGTGGCTGGGCATGACCTACTTCAAATGTGGGCCAATTTTTTTAACCCTAGAAAAGCAGTTAATTGTAAGCTCGTAAGAATGTGCTTGGTCCCCAGGCAGGAGGTGGCGTGGTCCAGTGGAGCGTGCTGAGGCCTGGAACTCAGGAGCCCTGCTTTCTGGCTCTAGCTCTGGCTCTGTGGTTCTCTCCCACCTGTAAGAAGAGTGCCTGGGTCAGATGAGAGGCGACCATCCTTGAACGGGTCCTCAAAGGCATTCCGTGTGGTCGGCACAGTGACATACAGCCTTTCCCCTCTGCTCCGAAGTATCAGGAGGAATGAAATTGTATGTCCTCACCAAGACTTGTACAAGAACATTCAGAGCTGCCTTATTTATAACTTATTTATAATAGCTCCAAGCTGGAAACAACCCACATGTCCATCCGCGGGTGAACGGGTAAATGTGGCACATCTCCCCAGTGACGAGTGTGCCGTGCATTATAAGTGAATCGCAGAAACATGCTGAGAGAAGGAAGCCAGACCCAGAGAGTGCTTCCTGCCCCAGCCGGTCTAATGAACTTCTGGAACAGGCACACTAATCTATAAGGACATAAAGGAGACCAGTGGTTGCCTGAATGTGGGAGGAGGGTTTATGGCAGAAGGGCACCAGGGAACTTACTGGGATGGTGGGAATGTTCTAGATCTTGAATGGAGGTACAGGTACATTGGAAGGATACAGTCTTCAAAACCCATCAAACAGTACAACGGAGGGGACATTTTCTCTTATATCAATTATGCCTTAATACAGTTGATCTCAAAAGAAAGGAACTTTCAAAAAACTGAGGCTACGTTTAAATATCAGGAGATAGTAATTTCATGTGTTTATTTATCTGTATTTATCAGGTTTCTCTTTTGCATAAAATCAGGAGGTTGTAGAGCACCAAGCTACCTTACTGTGTGATCACAGTTGGCTGGAGGCGAGGGGCAGCTTTTCCACTTCGATCCTTTGAGACACGGGCCTGCCTGTCTCAGCTCTGACTGCAGGCGTAGCAGGCGACAGACAACATTGACATTTCAGGGTTCGGCTGTCCTGCCTGGGTCAGCTGGAGGCTTTGCTTTCTTGCCTGGGCACGCAGGTTTGGTTTGTGTTTGCTTCAAGTGTTTCTCTTACTCCTGAACGAGTGGGGACTGCGACCTGCCCAGAGCATCCTCTCCTTACAGCCGGGCTGGGAGTACAGAACGGCCCAGGCTGGGGACGGTCACACTCTTCCTTCCATCCTGCTCCGAGGACCATCTGAGTCCCAGGGCACTGGGGAGGCAGGGACACAGACACCTCCCCCATCTGAGGAGGGGGGCCCGGGATGTAATCTACCGCACCGATCCCCATCCCGTTGCTAATCAAATCCTCGCTTTGGGGAGCAGTTTTTAAGAACAGCTTTGTTGCAGTACACTTGACATACCCCGGGATCTGTAGATTTAAGTGTGCAATTCAATGGCTGTAAAGACGTCTACGGAGTTGTAAACCTTGTGCCTTTAGTAGTCAGTCCCCGTATCTGTCCCCGGCGTGGACAAGGGCTCATCCTACACTCTGTCCCTCTAGATGGACCTTTTCCAGACATTTCCCGAATCCGTGCTCTGTGTCAGGTTTCTCTCACTGCACGTGATCCTTTCGAGGCTCATGTGCTCTGCGGCTTGTCTTAGTGCACGGTTCCCTTTTATTGCCACACAGTATTGGGGTGCAGACACACTACAATTAGTTATTTGTCCAGTTGATGGACATTGGGGTTGTTTCCACTCTTTGGCTACTTTGAAGAATGCCGCTATGAACAAGTGTGTTGCTCACCAGCCCCTCCCATGCGCTTGCTCTCTTCCCTCCCCCACCTAGGGGCCACCCCGCCTTTGATTTCCTCTGCTTAGATAGCCCCACCCACACAGACACCCCAGCAGTGGCCCCCTGAGGGAAGCCTCCCTGGACAGACGCGTTCAAGTCCTGTGTTACAGGGAGCCCATGTACCTTTGTGTGACACCCGTGTCACCTCTGTGAGCCCTCCACCATGCCGGTGAGCCCCTGACAGTAGGGATCTGGTCTCTTTTGCTCACTGCTACATCCCAGCACTCAGCACAGTCCCTGATACATAGTAGGTGCTCAATAAAGAGTTGTTGCACGGAGGGAAGGAAGGAAGGGAAGAAGGAAAGAGGGTCAGGACACCAGCCCGAGTCTACCTGGCTGCTGGGTAAGGCTCCTTGATACCAATTCTAAGACCTCTCCCTGCAGGTACAGCTGAAAGGGATGCCACCCATGAGCCACCTCCCCCCAAGGCCCACCCTGATTGCAGCACCAACCCGGAGGACAGCAAGACACCCACCAGGTGACTCCCTGGCCTTATCTGGGGGCAGCTGGGCTGGGGGTGGGGGTGGGGCCTGGGCTGGATCTCTGTGCCAAGGTCACAAGTCATTTTGGAGGATGTGTGCGCGACTCTGGGCTGGCACCACTGGGAATGATTCCTGAGCACATGCTTCCTTTTCTCCGTCTCCACCATCAGTCTTACTTCTGCCTTCTCTCCTGGCAGTGCCTCTGCCCCTCTGGTCTCGTCGGCAGACCCCCAGATCAGTAAGGAGCATGGAAGGGGCATCACCCATGCTTGGGGAGACACCCCCATCTCAACGAGCACTCCCATCTCTTTCTCCTCCACGGGAAAGCCCATTCTGGTTTCAGGTAACCATTACCTCCCAAAAAAGATTGGTCTGCCTCCCAGGGGCCTGGAAGGGGGGCGGCTTGTCCCTGGGCAGCAGGATCCACTGGGTGGGGGAGACCAAGGCTAACCTCAGGTTCTGGCTTCTTGTGCTGGGGCTGAGGCTCTGTCACTTGCTAGTGATTGTTCCTCGGTTCCGGGCAGGGCTCGTACTCAGAGCTTCGTCCCCGTGGCCCGTAATTGCTACTCACAAAACACTTGGACAAGGAGGACATGACCTTGACTAGTTGTTTAATTCCTCTGAGCCTCAGTTTTGTCGCACATACCACGCATGGCAGTAAGCAGTGGGGTGCGTGTAGCTATCACCTTTGAGGGCTCCTTGGGGACATTCGAAGGGGCTTTGGCGTAGGGCCTGCAGTTCTAGTGTCAAACACTAGGTGGCGGCAGCCCTCCGGCCGGCCATCCTCAAGGGCGGTCTGGGACTTGCTGCATCAGCAGCTTGGCAGAGGAGCAAATTCTGGGCTCCACCCCCGCCCCACCAACCACAGTCCATTGCAACATGGTCCCAGGAGATCGGCATGCACATTAAAGCTGGAGAAGCACATAGACGGCCCCTACTACGTTTTAACATCTGAACGTGGACTTAACAGTAACTATCTTCATAAGCGACCAAAGAAAAAAAGGAACAAGTACTGAAATAAGTTGTAGAAACACACACCCACACAGCGGTGAAGCGTGTGGGCTCTGGAGCCGCCTGGCCCGGCCTGGCCCAAGCCGTGATTGCGGTTTGCCCTTTGCCGTTTTAGTGAGTTACTTCGCAAGCCTCAGTTTCCCTCATTTGTAGAGGAGATGGTGATGGTGCCTGCGTGGCATTCAGGGAAGAGGTGCTGAGTGGGTGTGTGCGCAGAGAAGACCCCGTGCCTGCCCTTGGGGGGCTTCCCATCTGGGGGGGGGAGCTGGAGTCCTCCCAGACTCCCCACTTCACCCTCCTCGCTGCTCCACCTGCCCCCCACCCCCTCCCCGGACCCCGGCCACACTGAACATGCTGCTGGCCACCCGGGGCCGCGCCTGGCAGGGGCCTTCCTCCGTGGGCCCCAGACCGTATTCTTTGGACCTCGGCTCCTTCCTTCTGTCTAGAAATGGTTTGTTCTTTTGTCAACCGTTTACCCGCCCTAACGGGCTCCCTCGAGCCAGGGGAGGGAGGGCAGGTGGATAAGGGCTGCACCAGGGAGGCAGAGGGTCTGGGTCTCAGTTCCCTCTTGGGGGAGGACCTGTTCCTGCCAGCCCTGTTGGTGTCTGTGCCCCAGGAGAAGGAGAACATAGTCCAGGGTGAGGACCGTCTGGGGTGCTTGCCGCGGGGGCTCCTGGGCCCCCCAGCATCAGTGTGGAGGGAGCAGGGCCGCCTCTGTGTTCTAGGGCCCATGCTCTTCTGGATGGTCATGCTACTGGTGGTGGTCTTGGGCTCCGTGTCCTTCCTCCTGTGCCACCGGAGGGCCTGCCGGAAGTGGATTCAGCAGAGTGAGTGCCTGGGTATTGGGGTCTGGGGGCGGGCAGGGGCTCTGCTCTAGCCCAGCCTGGGCTCTGTGCTGCCCCGGGGAAGGGGGGGGCTGCGCAAGGCTCTCCAGCCAACTCCTCTGTCCTTTCAGAGCTCTACCCGTGCTACCCTGTCCAGACCTTCCGGCCCAAGCTGGAGCCTGCAGGTAAGTGTCCAGATGTCCAGAGGGGGCTGCTCGGGCCACAGGGACACAGCGGTCTGGGCCCTGGGTCTGGGGCTCCCTCTCTGCACAGGCTCATCGGTAAGGGGAATGCAGTGCGGTCGGGAACCGTCCTCCGCGGTCCTCCATGGCATTCGGATGGCGGGCTGGCAGGAAGGTCTAAGATCCATCTCGTCTTTCATTCTTTCCTCCACAGTGCCCACGCCCTGGAGAGGCATTTCTGAATGCCTTCCCTTCCTTTCTGCCTCCCTGCCCCCTCCCCTCCTCCCTGTCTCTCTGCGTCCCTCTCCTGCTGGCAGCAAGGGGCACGAGGTCTGTAGGGCGGGCTGACAGGGCTGGAATCCTGGTTCTGCCGCTTCTGAGCTGCATGGCCCCGATGAGTTTCTTCATTCCTCTGCCTCAGTGTCCCCACTGTAAAGGGGGATGGCAAGGTCTGCCTCAGATGGCGGGCGTGCGGCTCAGTTGAGGCGGGATCTGTGTGCGGCTGAGGGTCGATGTCGGCCAACAGGCCAGCCTATGTTGGAGGCTGCTTTCCTCACCAAGCATCTCAGGGCCTTCTGATTTCTAGGTTGCTCTGAAGCCCTCTCTGGCCCTGCTTCCAGGCCAACTTTTGCAGACCACCTGCCAGAGCCCCTGACCTACTTCCAGCCCTCACCCGGGTGTGTGAGAGAGACAGAGAGAGAGAGAGAGTGTGTGTGTGTGTGTGTGTGTGTGTTGGCTGGTGGGGGGGTGGGTCCCAGCCATCCTTGCCATGTGTCTGTTCTCCCCTGTGTAGCCCTTTCAGGCAGGACAAGGTCTCACCAGCACTCCACAAGCACTGATTGAGCATCTACTGTGTGCTGGGCCCCGACCCCAGGGGGAAGGAGTGAACTTCCCTTTCTGGTTTCAAGGCAGGCTCTCATAGAGGGTCTCACCACCCCAGGAATGCCAAGGGAGATGGGTGATGATCTCCATTCCATAAGGAGGAGTCAAGGCCCCAAAGTGGGTAGCTGGCGGGGGCCATACAGCTGGTGAGACTCAAGACTCGGGCGCTGGTCCTTGAGATTGTGGGCTTTATTTGTGGAGGGCTCAGACCTGTCCCCTCTGCCGCCCTCCCCTCAAGCTTTGTCCTTTCTCCAGTGTCCACACACAAGCCCAGTGGGCAGCCTTGGGCCAGGTCACGGCCCTCTTGCCCCCCATCTCCCCAGGACCCTCGGAGACCCTCACTGCTGCCCGCTTTTGGACTTAGGCACAAAACCCGTCCACTGAGGCCTGTTTCAAATTTGATGAGTTTCACAAGCACCTGCTGTGATCTTAGCAAGGGGGGTTTTTGTGTTTTGATAGTTTCAAGCCTTTTTCCATGAGCTGTCAGCCTTAATGTCTTATTGAAACCCATGTTTGCTTTCTTGACATTTTTCTAGTATTAGAATTTCCATTGCTGTCAGTTTATTTTTTTCTTCAAACCTTCGTGATGGCAGTTTTGCCACAGAGAAAAATAGAGAGAGAGAGAGAGAAAAGCACCTTCCCTGAAGAAGTTAGACCTACAAGAAACCAAGCCCTGAGACTCAGTGGCAGCCATCCTGTTTGGGGCTGTTTCTGGCCCTCTGGCTTCCGGTGGGTCCCTGGCGGGGTCTGGGTTCCCAGCCCGAGCTGGAGGGAAGGTGAGGCCAGGATAAGCACCCAGGACTGGGCATGAGAATGGATGGAGGGGGTCGATGCCTTGGTCCCCCCCCAGAGCAGTGGGGCCCGAAGGGGCGAGGGAGCGTCCGTTCATGTGCTGGCTCATTCACGTGTCCAAATCGTGGTCCAAGTGACTGTGTGCTGGGTACAAAAATGGTTCCTCGCTCCCTCTGGCATTTAGATGAGCGTCAGGTGCATCAAGGGACTAATGGCTGGCCAGGTGGGGAGGCGCGCCCCGGCCCCCCCGGCCCGGAGCTCCAGCACCTGCCGGCCGTCTCTCGAGTCAATTCCACGTTGTGGCCCGTGTCCTTGGCAGCAGAGCCCAGATGCACAGCGGACCTGGGAGGCACTTGCAGCTTTTGTCCCCATTTCCCAGATGAGAAACCAGGCCCACGGGAAGGTCAAGGAGCCCGTTTAAGGCCAGTCGGTTAAGAACAGTCTGGGGTGGGAACTGTGCCTGGTTGAGAAACACGGACTAAAATTCTCCGTTTTAATGGACGCCGAAGTCCTTATCTGTTACTTCAGGCAGGTTTAAGTTGAAAAAAAAATTGTTGTTGTTTTGAAGCAATTTTAAGCTTAGGGTAGAGTCACAAGGACAGCGCAAAGAACCAACTTTTCTGAACTTTTTGAGGCGAGTTAGTATCTCGACGCCTTATCATACTTTAGTGTGTGTTCATGCAAACAAGGTGTATTTTTACACAGCGCAGCGACGCCACCAAAATCAGAGAATTCGCGCTGGTGCGTTACCACCGACGAATTCTCAGATCCCACTCAAGATCCTTCCGTTGTCCCAACCATGTCCTCTACAGCAGAAGGATCCAGTTCAGGACCCCATGTTGCATCTGGTTGTCACGTCTCTTGAGTTTCCTTCAGTCGGGGTCCATTCCTGTCTTTTCCGTCATGTTTGTGACCTTTCCACCTTTGAGCATCCCCCCGCTGACTTGGCCGTCCCTCCCCTTGGCCGGTGTAGTCCTTGTGATGGGAGACTGGTGGCAGGTCATGCCTGTCTGGTGGCAGGAAGATCCCAGCAGGGGTGCTGAGCTCCCCAGGTGGCGGCCGTCCTGCCAGCTTCCAGCTGGTTGGTCCCTTTCCCGGCGTGGCTGGCTGGGAGCACTTGATGCCAGCGCTGCCTCCCGGGGCGCTCCAGCACGGGGCTGTTCTTTTCTCCTTGGCAAGGAGTAAGTGCTTTCGGGGGAGGAACTTCGAGGCTCTCTGAATAACTGGTTCCTCGTCCCACTTTCTTCTTCATCGTCTCTGTTTATATCTGCATGTACTCGTGGTTTTCTGTTTTATTCTCTTGCCATCATTATTTAGTTAATGTTCAGATTCGGCCCTTGAAGCTGGCCCTCGTGTCCTTCTGTCCCATCCTTCTGTGTCCTGAGCACTTCTTTAAGACGATCCCAACTTACCTGGTCCTTCCCTGCCCTCACCCTGGAATCAGCTGTGTCTCCCATGAACCCAGATCTGAATCTAGGGGTGCCGTTGCCAAAGCCTGGCCGAGCCTCCTTCCTCGGGTCTGTTCCGCTTCCCACGGCAGCTGGGCCCCCAGACCGGATGGGGGCCCGGACTGAGAGGGGGGCGTGGCTGGGACAGACGGGAGTGTCAGAACTCACGGGCTCTGCTGGAGTGGCCCTCACGGCAGCTCCGGGGATACCATGCAGTTGTCCCTGGGGGGGCCACCAACGTCTCATGTGTCCCTGGACTCATGTCCTCAGGTGCCAGATACGTTTATGAGAAGATCATAGTTACTCCCCCAAGTGAGGAAACCAATAATGAAGACCGTGGACTAAAACCACATATTTCGGGGATGTGCACTTAGGAAATCTGACCTCTGTTCTCAGCACGATTTGTCCTGGGTTTTTATCAAAGTACACACGTGGGTTGTCAGGCACCTGTAGATGGACATTGGTACCTCCGGATTCGGCCTTTTCACCTTTCTGTTGTTTTATGCTTGTTTCCAAGAGTCAGTGTCACGTGCCGGTTTTCTCCTTGGTGTGATGAGCGCCGCGCCACGTTAGTGTCCCGGGACCCGCCCTGAGCCAGGCGGCCTCCTGGGAACGGTCCCTTTCTCACATTTAAATTTCTAAAATTCTTCAACAGACTTCAAGTTTTAGAACCATTTTAGATGTGTAGAGTATCTGAAAAGTTAGTTCAGAGAGTTCCTGTGCACACCCGGTGTCCTCCCTCCCTCCACTGCGCACAGCTTAGCCTCAGTGTGTCTGTCCCAGTAGCTGAGGTCGCACTGATACGTTACCTTTAACTGCAGCCCCCACTCTATGTTGTGTGTGTGTGTGTGTGTGTGTAAGAGACTCTTTTTTTTTTTAAGATTTTATTTATTTGAGAGAGAGTGTGCGCTTGTGTGCATGAGGTGGGGGAGGGGACGAGGAAGAGAGAGAGAGGGAGAGAGAAGCAGGCTCCGCGCTGAGCAGGGAGCCCGATGCGGGACTCAATCCCAGGACCCTGGGATCATACCTGAGCTGAAGGCAGAGGCTTAACGACTGAGCCACCCAGGCGCCAACCTTGGCAGTTTTAAGGCCTACTGGCCAGTTACGTGCAGGGTGCTCCTCATTTTCTTCCTGGTGACAGTGGGATGGCAGGTTTGGGGGAGGAAGACCACAAGGGCACAGGATCGTTTTTATCACATCATGTCAAGGCGCATGCTCTCAGTGGGACTGATCACTGGGTACCTTCACGTTTAGGGTCTCATTCATCTTCATAAAACCCCTCCAGAGTTGGCATGCTGTGTCCCATTTTCCAGACACGAGAACTAAAGCTGGGAAGGTGGAGAGATGTTGTTTAGAACCATTTTAGATGTGTAGAGTATCTGAAAAGATAGTTCAGAGAGTTCCTGTGCACACCCGGTGTCCTCCCTCCCTCCACTGCGCACAGCTTAGCCTCAGTGTGTCTGTCCCAGTAGCTGAGGTAGGGCTTCCTTGCTAGGAAGGGCTCTGCTTCAAGACTGCCAAGCTGCCTCATTGTTTGGCATTTGGCTTGCTTTCAGTTTTTTGATTATAACTACCACCTCTCTGGACAGCCTTGTTGTGTTCTCTTGGGTTATTTCCTGAGGGTGTGTCCCTGAAGCGGGATTTACTAGGTCAAAGAGTGTGAGGTTTTCACTGCCAGATATCTCTTGAGAAACATGGAACCAGTGCACAGGGCATGAGCCACGGTGTTCCTTTTTACCCACATCCTTTCCAAGACTGAGTTTTATCACTTTTATTTATTTTATCTTGTTACTTTGTCACACTCTTTCCCCCTGGCCACCTAAACCACAGCTGGCTATTTGCAAAAGTCAACATTACTCTCAAAGGGCAAAAATTAGACTTCACTGACATCATTTAAAAGAATGTGCCTCAGGCCAGAGAGCATTTCTCAAAGGGATAGCTTGGGTTAAAACGGCCACCCAGTGGGAATGAACCATATTCTCCCAAGGTGACTACTCTGCTGGGAACATCAGTTACCAGAACAAGGAAACTTTAACATTTGTTAAATCAAGACTCCAGGTGGGGTACCTGGGTGGCTCTGATGGTCAAGCATCCAACTCCTGATTTCAGCTCAGGTCATGATCTCAAGGCTGAGATCTAGCCCTGTGTCGGGCTCTGTGCTGGGCATGGAGCCTGCTTAAGAGAGATTTTCTCTCTCCCTCTCTCCCAACCCCCACACTCTCACCGTCTCTCTAAGAAAAAAAAAATTGAAGAAGAAGAAAAGGAAAGAATCCAAAATTGTGTCATTTCATATGTGTTCTTCTTTTGACCACCATCCTGCTTCATTTCCTCTTTAGACATTAGACACATTTTACATGCTGATAGTCACTTAGAAGCACATGAAAGTGTGTCCCCCAACTGACCTAGTGTCTACACAGCACATTCAAACCTCTTGTCTTACTAGTAGTATCCTAGTTGGTTGGCCTCCAGTGAGTGTTTCAGTTAGCTTCAGGGATGATGGTTCCCAGAGCTGCTGAGGTCAGAATGTTCCGGAGATGATGCAGCTCACTGGCATTTCCAGAGCAGATTGCTCTGGTCAGGTATGCACGCCTAACAGCAGCTTGGAACAACAGTTCCAAGTCTCCAAGAGGGCCTCCTCAGGACTCCTCAAGGGCTGTGTGTCCCCAGACAACGGTCTACGCCGGGAGTTGATTTGCCCAATGGAGACCGAATTCCTGGGCGCCGAATCTCCAGCCTTGTCAGGTGTCCAGTGGGCCTTGGGTAAATGTCAACCTATGCTTGGCCATGACCTGGCCCCGTATTTGATATGAGAGAGGTACTGGTGTGGATGGTGGGAGTTTGGGATGAGAAGATAAAGTTGCAGCCTAAGAATCAGTGAATCAGCCCCTCCTGAGCCCCGTGGAGGAGGGATGGTAGGCGGTGGGATAGTGATGAGCCACTGTCCTCCTCAAAGGTGATCACATGGGATCTTTCCACCACGTGTAGTAAAAAACCGATCTCCCACCAAAGGCCTCCAAGGTCGATTGGCTTTGGGTGTGTCCAGTACGGGGTTCAGCAAAGGTCCTCAGGATGGGTCATCTGCCCCCACCCAGGCTTGAGGTCCTCCGTGTGAGCTTTGCATGGCGCTCCAGGGAGTTCTGGGTTCTCTAGATTTCTGGGGGCTACCAGGGAGTGGGGGCGGCCCCAAACCAACTTCTGAGGCAGCAGAGGCCGCCTCCTCAGCCCCAGCCACGGTGTGTGCCGTTCCTGAACCTCTCCTGTGCCTGAGTGGGGTCGGGGGCTGGAGAAGGAGTCCGGTGCCCTGGTTGGCTTCGTGGCTGGGGGAGAGGTGGTTCCCAGTTCTCCCACAGCTACCGCTGAGGCGAGCGCTGGGAAGTGAGCCTCTGTGTCCAGGCATGGGCGAGGGTCCTTTAACTGTCCCCTGTCATCCAGCCTGAGTGTCTGACGGGTGTCACTGCCTCCCATACGTGGGCTGGGCAGACCAGGCAGCTGCCAGACCCTCCTTGGTGAAGTCACTACTCTTTCTTTTTGCAGATTCCAGGCCTGGGAGGAACCCGACAGTAAGTAGCCCTTTGTCGCCCCGCCTCCCTCACTTTTGTGCCCCTAAATAGGACTCCTCTACTGGTTCTGAGAGCTGCTGGTGGGTCCTTCCCCTCCCATGGCGATGGGGGTGCCGGCTCCCCCTGCAAGTTCAGGCTGGGTCTGCTCCACGGCGGGTGTTCTGAGACCAGACTGGGAGCCCCACCCCCTCCGCAGTCCCTGGCTCCTGGCTCATCCTGCCGGGGACTTCCAGAAGGGCCTGGCAGACCATGGATTTGGTTTGGGCTACTTTGGGTGCCAGGTGGGGTCATTTCCCTTTTCTCCTTCACTCCACTGGGAAGACAAATCCATAACACGATTCTTTGAAAACTTAGCTATCACAGGGGTGTCTGGGTGGCTCAGTTGGTGAAGCGTCCAGCTCTTGATTTCAGTTCAGGTCATGATTTCAGGATTGTGAGATAGAACCCCACCTCGGGCTCCGCGCTGAGCATGGAGCCTTCTCCAGATCTCTCTCTGTCTTTTCCTCTGCCCCTCCTCTCCTGCGCACTTTCTCAAAAAAAAAAAAAATTGTGAGCACGTAGCCATCCTCTATGGACCACTTACCATGAGCCAGGCACCTTGCTCTGTGCTCCACAGAGTTATCGTGAGTAGTCCTGATGATGGCACTCGAAGGTTGGTGGTCGTTCATTTTACAAAAGAAGGAACCTAAGCGTGGACAGGAGAGCTGGGTCCACGATTGGAAAATAGATCAGCGAGCCCTGGGTTGACTTGAACCCTGGTTTGTGAGGCTTCAAAGCTGGCCCCCTGCACTGTTGCCCTGAGCTGGAAGGACCTCTTCACCTGCCTTTGACAAAGAGCTTGCTGCTGTGTGCAGGTGCTGGGCCAGGGGCTTTGCAAACAGTACCCCGAACCGAGAGTTACCGTGGGGGGGGGGGTCCAGACACCTGGCCCTCAGCGGGCTGAGCTGGTCACCCTGCTCTGGGCCCAGCCTCCAGGAGCACCCGGGGTGCGGAGGAGGGGTGGTAAGAGAAGGGGTGTTGCCCTCCGGGGCTGAGGGATGGGGTAAGACAAAACACTCCGTATAGCTACATCTCAGCTGTGTATGGTTCACCCATTGTTTTTTCCATTTATCAATTTTTCCGTGACTTTCTTTCAACTCAAACATTCATACATGGAGAAAGGTTTCCGTCCTTTAATTTCTTAATATAACAGCCAGAACCACACAATGTGAGTTCAGTTTCAAATTATGGGAGGTTGCATTCACAAATATGCTTGGGTCAGATAAGTGGCTGTTACAATACCAGGAAATTTGATGAAAAAGGCATTTAATGATTGCTGAGATAATCAAACATTGTTTGGCCACGGGAGTCCATGTTTTCATAGAAACTTTTTTAAAATGCCATCTTTTGGACTTCGGATGATTGGGAAAGGATAGTCATGGCTATGTGGCTATATTTTGTGAATCACTCAAAGCCGTTCCATTTTGAAGGCTGAAGATACATAGTATGTGTTAGAACATTCCATGAGACCACTCCTCCTTTATGAAAGTTAGAAACGAAACCACCACTTAACTGAAGACATAGCTACTTTTTAGGACACATTAGTGTGATCATAACCGATTGCCGTCCCAGGAGGCCAGGGCTGGAGAGTTGCGAGGGGCCTGGAGTGCATACTTCCCCAGACGGGCTAATAAGCTTGGATTCCAGAGCGAGGTGCCGGGGTTCGAGTGCTGGCCTGCACACTTACTTGAGCGAGTTCCTTGACTCCTCTGGGTCTCAGTTTCCTGGTCTGTGAAATGGGAGGGCGCTGATATTAGCCACTTTACAGGGCAGTCGTGAGGATTCACACATGTCGAGGCCACACACATGGTGAGCGCTGTCCGGGATGCTGGCTGCTCTGGTTATTTAGTACGAGTGAAAAGCAACAGGACTTCTGAAACTCAGCACAGGGCACCCGGCTCTCCACGCCGAGAAGCCGTGGGTGGTGTGCGGCAGCCTTCAGGCGGAGAGGGAGACTCACTAGAGCCTAGAGGTGAAGAAACAGGGGCTTCCCAGGGCAGTTGGGGGCACCGTGTGTCAACTCCACCCCCTCTGTGCCCACAGCAGCTGAAGAGTGTGTCGGTGGTGGAGTCAGGCACGGAAGAGCTGGGGTTGCTGAGCCCCCCGGCTGCGGAGATCTCCCCCAGCGGGGCAGTCCGCCGAGAGAGCATGCGGCTGCTGGAAGCCAGCCCTCCTGCCGGGAGCCCCTCGTCCCCCAGGGACCTCCCCGAGCCCCCCCGGGTGACCTCGGAGCATACCAACAACAGGATTGGTGAGTCTGACGATTCGAGGGGTCCCTGTGTGCTCAGGGCTGAGGGAGCAGGGGGAGCGGGGCACTGGACCCTGGGCCCCCAATGGGAGCCAGAGACCCGGGGGCAGGAAGGCCTGGTGAGGAAGTGCCTGCCCTTGTAAGTAGGAACAGCTTTTTCGTGAGAGACTTAAAGCCTGTTCCATCTCGGCAGCCCAGTTTAACTTTCTATAAAATGGGTGTAGTAGTGATCCTGCTCTCACAGGACCATTGCAGGCACTTGTGAAGTTGTGTTGGCGGGTAGAGGTCAGGGAGAGGGACTCCCCCCTGCCTGGGGGGCCTGCCAACTTTGAAGTGAGCCGTGAACACCTCCCCCACCCCCAGCAAAGAGCCCCTTGCGGGGACAGGAGGAGACATTCCTGTGACAACAAGACCGGCCACTTGTCTGGACGGAAGTCCTCTCTCGTTGTCACGTGGCCTTCTGAGGACAGCGCCTGCCTTTTCTTTTCACACCTGGGGCAAGGGCACTGTCAGGTGGGTGCGGGGAGATTGTCCCTGTCACACAGCTACGGGGTGGCAGAGCAGGGACCCTGCCCCATCCCACACCTGCGGGGCTCTGAACCCCTTGGCTGGCCCACCCTGGTGCAGGCCTCTGCAGAGACCAGCCCTTCCCGAGCTGCGGCCGCCCTCCACCCCAGGCAGGCCTTCCGTTTTGGCCTCCCAAGGGTCTCCCTGCCTCCTCTCCGGCTTCTCTCCACCCTGGTACAGCAGAGTGTTTCTACCGAAATACATGCCTGTCCATTCTGCTCCCCCACTTCAACGCTCCCTGTCACTGTCAAGATGAATCCCAGGATGAGCTCTTATTCCAGCATTCAGATTGGTCACTGCTCATGAGCTGCCTCCACCTGACCAGACTCACCTGCTTCCTGAGCCCTCCAGCCTGCTTTGCCCACTCACTGGCAGTTTCCAGAGCTCACAGAGCCCTCTCTCCCTTCAGAGCTTCTCTGTGGGAGCTGCTTCCTCACCTGGGACAGCCAACTCCTTCTTTGAATCTAGTCAATTCCTGATGTCCTGAGGCCCCTGCTTATTTGCCTCTTCCTCCAGGAAGTCTTCCTGGCCCTCTCCACTCTCCTGTCTAGACCAGTGCCCCTCTGTTGTGCTCCCTCAGACCCCGGGCCTCCAGACCCAGTATCCTCAGCCCCCAGACTGGGTTTGTGGCCTCTGCCCCCCCCCCCCCCCCCCCCCCCCCCCCCCCCCCCCCCCCCCCCCCCCCCCCCCCCCCGTCTCCCTCCCATCTGGCTGTGAGCTCCCTGAGGGCAGGGCCTTAGTGAGCTCCATCTCTGTCTTTTCTGGAGGGTTAAGCATTGCCAGGATAATACCAGAGAGGCACCCTACACATTTCTACAGCAGGCACTGGTGGGTAGAACTCTTTGGGGCAGGGTCTTTTATATGAAAGCAAAACTTTTGGTGCTGTAGCTTTTGGCAAGTTTTATTTAAAAAGAGTGTTATTCGGGGAAATACCACCCGAGGCATCTCCTTTAAATTTCCTAAGAAGTCTTAACTTGAACGTTTGGATCTGTGCGGAGTGTGCAGTGTCTGGAGCTGCAGGGGCAGGTGGAGGGACGTGCCGGGCTCCCAGGATGGCTGGGGTGTGGGCAGCCCACTCCGACCGGCCTGTTAGCCTTGCTGGCGAGTGGGGTGCTTAGGAGAGAGGGCCTTGGAGGTTTGCTCAGGAGCCTTTCATCCTTCTGACGCCATCCCCGAGGAGCACCCCCTGCCCCACAGAACCCGTCTAGTACCCCAGGGGGGACCAAACTGCAGCCCGAGCTTTATCCCTCTGCCCCTGGGCACCAGGTAGGGGGAGCCCCTTCACCTCCCAGCCCACTAAGATAACGTCCCTGGATTCTAGAGCCCTGGGTGGGATAGAAGGTTCGAGCAGCCCCTGAAAGACCCTCCTTTCCCTTCCCAGCTTGGGGGGTGGGGGAGGGCAGCCCTGTGATGAGGGATAGAGTTGGGGCAATCAGGACTCTCAGAATGTGAGGGAGGGATAGCCTGGCTCCTGGCTTCGGCTTCTTCAGACAAACCCGCCTCCATTTCTCTCCCGCCCTGGTCCCTACGCCTCATCTTCTCTTCTAGCCCTGTCTGGCTGCTCCGGGCCCTCTCGCATTCCCCACGGTCCCTTCTCTCTCACCCCCTCTGGCTCCCGCTCTTCCTAGGCCCTCTGCACAGGCTCCCGGGGCAAAGGGCCTGCAGGCCTCGGTGGAGGGTGTTGGTCGGGGCCTGGGGCCCTGCTCTCTCTTTTGGGCTGTGTGAGGGGCACCCAATCCACAGCTTGCGACACTCGCAGCTTTCCTCTAGTCCTCGCTGCTGTTTTGAACACTTCCCTCTTTCCTGGAGGTGTGAAAAGCCAAAACGGAAGAACTGGCTTGATGCAATGGGGTGGCGGGTATAGGGCCCCCAGGGATCTTTTGAGTGCTCCTGGATCAGAGGGGCATAACTGGGCGACCCAGAGAGGCAGGACAGGAGCCTCCTGCTCCAGCCCCACTGTCAAGTTCCCTCTTGAGACTCCAGAGAGAGTCCCAGGGCCAAGCTGCTAGAGCTGGGACCCTGCCCCGAGCTCAAGGCCATCAGAAGCTGGGCTGAGTGTAGGCCAGGTTCCTCCCTTCCCAGCTTCTTGGACAGCTTACTTAACTCCCCTGAGCCTCTGAGGTGCCCCCCGTCGCCCCCAGCAGATGATGGTGAGGACTGCAGGGGCTCCTGGCTCTCAGGAGCCACGATCCATCCAAGCAGCATGCACAGGCAGCCCTACCATGCACCGGCCAGGTCCAGCCGTGAAGGTGGGAGATGGGCCATGAGTAATAAACACTGAAATCTGGCCCTGAGCAAAGGGTCACAGGCTGCTGTTTGTTATTAACAGGCCTGAGGTTCCTTACACTGTCATCAACTGTCTGGATTTACCTGAACTGAAAAGGTCTTTGACTACGAAAACCAGGAGCAGCCCCTCCCCGCCCCCCGGGTTTCTGATGTAGGCACAGGGACGGGAGTGGAAGGACAGCCAGTCGGGTGGGAGTTTCTGCTGAGAGTTCTACTAACAGCCTGGTGACTTTGGGTCAGTCATTTAACCTTTCAGGGCTTCAGGTTCCTTATATGTGTCCACGGGGACAAGAACAGACTGCCCACTGCCCGGCAGTGATGTGAGGACTCGGGAGTCTTGTGTGGAAGGGTCTGGATGGTGGCCAGCATGGCTGGGCGCCTCTGCTTCTCACTGGGGCTGCAGTCGCCCCCTTCTCTGCCCAGGGCTCATTTTCTCTCCCAGCACGGCTCTCTCCTTCCCTGCCCCATCCCCTCCTAAATGCTGAGAAGATCATGAGCCTCTCCCACAAGGGGGCCAGTCCTTCACTCCTCAGCACACAGTTTCTAGCTGCTTTATGTCCTTTGAGCCTCAGGACACCTGTGAGGTTGATGGGACCGACTGTGCATCAGAGAGACTGGGTCGTGGGCCCGAAGCCACATAGCAGGAGAGACAGAGCTGGAACATGAACCTTCGCCTGCCTCCTCGCCCTGTCCAGCTAGGGCCCCGGTCCCCTCACTTCACCCTTCCTTTTGCCTTGCAGAAAAGATCTACATCATGAAAGCTGACACAGTGATTGTGGGGACTGTGAGGACCGAGGTGCCTGAGGGCCGGGGTCTGGTGGGGCCGGCGGGGCCTGAGTTCGAGGAGCATCTGGAAGTGGACCACGCCCCCCACTTCCCAGAGCAGGAGACAGAGCCGCCTCTGGGCAGCTGCGGGGACATCATGTTCTCGGTGGAAGAGGAGGGAAAGGAGGCCTCCTTGCCCATGACCGTCACTGAGAAATGAAGCCTGGCCTGGGTCGGGGCTGAGAGGACAGTGGGGTGCCCCCCTGGGAGGCCAGGATGGCCCTGGTGACACCAGGCTGGGGGCAGAAGCCCCTGTGACCTGAACTGAGGTTCCAGCACCCAGGGGTAGAGCAACCTGGAACAAGGGGGTCCCACGGGTCTCTCGTTGCATCCCTACCCTGCTGCCCCCCAGCCCAGACCCTCGGGAAGCCTGGGCTTATGCAGGAGAGACGACCCAGGGGCGGGATCTGAATGGCAGAGTTTCTTGGAGCAGCAGACAGACCGCAGGGACTGGGCACCTGTCTCCTGCCGCTGCTGGGAAGATGCCCCCGGAGCCCCAAGCATCAGACACGCGCCACGGGGGCCAGAGCTCACTTATGGTGGAGGCTGGGAGGCACCGGCCCTGTGCCTTCAGCTCTCACTCTGGGCTGTGGGAGTGATGCCCCCTAGCCCTTCCCCCCATGCCGGCAGACCCCAGTTGGTGTACTGTGGCCCCTGTGGGCATTGAGCCAGCACCTGTGGTGGTTTATCCTGAGTCAAAGGGAAGTCAGGGGCTGAGGCATCATCGGCTGGCCCTACCTTGGCAACAGCCCCCCTGCCCCCGTCCGCTGCACTCTGTGCCCGCATCCAGGCGAGTGCCCAGCCTGGCCCCCAGCCATGCCGGAGCCAAGTGAAAACCTCCTGGTGCCACCAGCCCACTCCTATTCTGTAGCCCCCACGGTGGGCTAGGGGCCTGGGGTCTCTGATTGTCTCACAAGGTCCCCAGCTGTCACCTCCGCGGGAAGCTCCTTGGGACCCAGACGCTTAGCAGCTGCCGCGCCCCACCCGCAGCCGGAGATCCTGCCCACCCAGCTGCTGCCTGGAGAAGAGCCCGCTGAAGGGGAGCCCTGGGCCCTTCCTGGGTGCCTGCCTGCTCTGTGGGCCCCTCTGCTCTGTCCCAGGGTGATGCGCCTTCCCCACACCTGCCATGCACACGGAGCCCAGTGGGCCCAGCCCTGCCCTCGCCCTCCAGCCGCTCAGCACCCATGGTTGGGATATGGATGTCAGAAAGCAACACGGTTTCGCCCAGACATCCCGCCTTATTCCGGATTCTCAGAAAAGCTAGTAGTCCGTCTGGACTTGAGGACTTTTGCATTTCACGCTAAGGAGTAAAGCTATCCTGACTTGGGTCTGGCTGGCCTGCTCTCCCCAGGGCTTTCAGACTCATGTAAACAAACAAGGGGCCTTGGAGAGGGACATGTGGGCAGAGGACGGGGCTGCCCTCAGCTCAGGCCATTCCGCCTCAGCTGCCTGGAGGCCCCTGGAATTTACCCACTGGAATCCAGGCTGGGGAAAGCTGCTGTTTACCCACCAGCTTGCTCACTCTCTGGAGGAAGTTGGGGCTGGGCCAGGAATCACAGGGTAGTTTCTGAAACTGCTCAGATGTTTGGAGGGGCTAGGACACCGAGAGGGACTCACATCAGAACCTGAAGATGTTGCCATGTGAAGGACAGTATTTGCCCAGTTGTCCCGTGCAGGAACAGCCAGGGCGCACCGTGCCTGGAGCTCTGGCTGGAAGGGGTCTGAGGATGTCCCACCCTGCTGAGCAGGGCCCTGGCAGTCTTGACTTGAAGATGTGGTCCCCCTGTTGGAAGAAATGAAGCACTTCCTTGCCCAAAGTCCCTTCACAAAACCTTTGATCCTCTGAAATTTTGATCCTCAGAAAATTTGTAAGGTCCCTTAAAAATACCAGTTGTAAGTTTCAGGAAACTATTTTTGAGAGTGAGAATATTTGAGAACATCTGAGCAGGAAGGGTCTGGGCAATCCCTCTCCCCCAGAACGGTTGAGGGGGGGGGGGTCCTCCTTCACCCAACTACCTAGGCAGCCAGCTTCTGAGCTGTGTGCCTTGTGTCGAGGTGAGTGCCCGACTTGGACCCCAGCCCCTCTGGGGCCAAGTGAGACCCTCGTGGTGCCGCCAGCCCTCCTCTATTCTGTAGCCCCCACAGTGAGCCCATGTCGACTGACTTATCTTACAGTGTCCCCACCAGTCCCCTCCACGGGAGGCATCTTGGGACCCAGAGGTCTGCAGCAGGGAGCCTGCCTGCTGCTGGGGCAGCCGTTCCCCCTTCTTGTCCAGCAAATCTTCCTCCATGTAATTCCCACTCCCTGGTCTAAGACCTGTCCTCTGAGGATATTTACAAGAAAACGCCTCCTGTCATAAGGCTCCCTTTAGGTACCTCCCTGTGGCCTGCCCTCTGGGCTGGGAGGAGCTGCCCTTGCAGCTTGGGAAAAGGGAATCCCAAAGTAGCAGCATGAATACCCAGCTCTGGGGTAAGGAGAGGACTGAGGGGTAAATGGAAACCTTGGACTTGGGGCCTGAGCTGGGAGGGGCCCAGCCTGCAGCCCTGATCACAACTCAGGGCCAGTGGGGGCCTTGCTGCCCACTACAGGCAGCCGGCCAGGAGCTCCCCTCTTGACTGCCGAGCCTGGGGTGGAGGAAAGAGACAGAGGGCGGTTGTCAGACCTCACCCATCCCAGCTCGTGCCCAGACCTTTTGATCATACCCAGCCGGTTACCCACTGTGTCTTCCTGCCACGCAGTTGGTCCGAGAGCTGGAGGACTTGCCCTGCCCTGCCCAGTGATCAGGGTCCACTTCCTAACCTCTGTCCATTCTGACGTCCAGGTGAGCAGAGGACAAGTTCCCTGCTGCTCAGGGTGGCAGAGGACAGGCCAAGAGGGACCCTCCCACGCACGAATAACATCCCTCTTCCTGAACAGTTGTATTCAGGGAGTGACGGTAAGTGATGTGTCCTAAGGAAACTCTTGCATCGAAAGGAAATGTGCTCTTTCCCATAGCAGTCTGGTAGGTTGTAAGCCGTTCCGTTTGTAGAATCTCTGAGGCCAGGGCCACTCCCCGAAACCGAACAGGAGGCTGCATCTCCTTAGCCTGGGGTCTCCTCTGCCCCTTCCCCAGGGCTGCCTGGGGTCTGAAGAGGGGTCACCGGGAACCGGCTTGTTGGGTTAAACAAATGAAAACCTGTGCACGGACAGCGCGGCTCTCTGGCTGCAGGTTTTGGGTGCCTTCCCTCCCACCCGCGTTCTTGACCCTGTCCTCTAAGAGATAACAGTGGAGGAGGGCGTGGGGGGGGGCAGGGCCGGAGACAGAGATGAACTTGGAGCCTCAGGCTGGATCGGAGGCCAGAGGGAGAATATTAAAAGTACTGAGGTCAGCTCTGTCCTGAGGAGGAGCTGGCAGAGCCCACCCCGGGCTCTTACACCCTCCCGCGGGTCTGGCACCCGTGCTGGGCACACACCCTGGGGCCATGCCCAGGGACCAGAGGGGCACAGGTCACTAGTGGTTGTGAGCAAGGCACAGGCAGAGAGGCCCGACCGCCGCTCTTTGGAGCAAAGACACAGAACAGCAGAGATGTGCAGGTCAGACTTGGGGTTCGAATCCCGGCTCTGCCACCTACCAGCGGGGCGATCTTGGTTATGTGAGGCACAGGGGTAACATGGGTCCAGCTGTTTCCTGGTCTGCGAGGCGAGAGTGTCAGCCCCTATCCGGTAGGGTCACAGGGTTCTGTTGGAGGCCCCTGATCAGGGGCTTGTTCTTGCTGCTGGCAGCTTGTGACCTGGGCACAGCATGGCTGCCACCTATGAGTGAGTGAGCCCTTGGCGGGGCTGGCAGAACTCAGCTGCAGGTCACCTTTGAAAGCACGCTGTGATTTCTCGTTGGTTCCAGCGAGCCTGTGTTGGCTTGGGCAGGTTGACCAGGGGTTTCCAGGCTCTCCTGGGACCTGGGTTCCTTTGCAGCCAGGTTTCGTGGGAAACCCCACAGTAGCTACACCCCTTCTAGGTCTGCGGGGTGCCTCAGAGAACCCCTCAAGTCAAAGTCCTAGGACTAGGCTGTTTGTTAGATGTCTGACACTCGGGGCATTTGCAATGTGCTGTGGGTCCCTCTGCAGGGGACGTCCTGCTCATGGTTCTAGGGCATTCCATCGCATTGCTGCCTAAGATCTTTCTCTAGGGGCCTCTCTCACCCCCTTCTTCCCTTTCTCCCATCCTTTTAAAAACACCTGTGATGAGCCAGGCCCACGTGTAGCTACAGAGGGCACACTGCACTCAGACTCGCTTGCGTGGGTCTGTGTCCGGTGAATGGAGACGGATGACAGTGCATAACTGACCGGTGAACAAGGTGGTTCCAGAAGCCATCCTGCTGTGTGCTGTGAGAAGCCCCCATCAGGGGTCTGTGGCAGAGTATCTGTAGGGGAGGACCAGCTCCAGCCAGGTGGCTGGCTGAGCTCAGAGGAGTGACATGACAAGAGGGGGTAACGGGAACCTGGGGACAGAACATTCTGGAAAGTCAGGGGAACAGCAGCTGCAAAGGCCCTGAGGTAGGAGTGCTTCTGGCCTCGAGATTCAGGAAACCCAACCCAGTGGTAGAAGCAGGGCAGAGAGAAAAAGGAGGTGAGTCGGGAAGCCAGCGAATCACAGAGGGCCTGCGGGGCTGCTGGAAGATACTTAGATTTTATCATAAAAACACTGGTCTACACGGCTATGTCTTTTTTTCTCTGTGAGAACAATAAACATCCTGGTATTATCTCGGGAATAGGCGTGAAGGGGCAAAGCAGAGGCACTAAAGGTTGTTTTAACCTATTTCTGAGGGAAGTCTAGGAAAGAGCGGGGGCCGGGTGTCAAGGGGCCGTTGGCCAAGCTTTCTCAGAAAAGGCAGAGTTCAGACTGCATTCCTGGCTGAGCGCAGTTCATGGTTCCCGGGGCTGACGTCACTGTGCTGGGGCTGGGAGCCGGGGCGGGTCTAGGTTCCCCTTTCTTTGGCTGTCTTCCAGGAGAGTAAAAACCACAACAAAAATTCCTGGGGGAGGGAGGAGCCTTTGTTTGTGTTTGGGTGCGGGGGTGAGGGCCCTCTTTGGAGCTGGCCTGCACTCTGCCCCCTTCCCTTCCGTTGACCAGCCCAGCTTCTGCCTGGAAGGGCGCGGCTCCATCAGGGTTCACCTCCCGCAGGAGCAGTTCCAGCCACAGAGCCCCCGAACTCGGTTTCCTAGATCTGCAACACGGACGTGATAACCCCCTCACGAGAGGGTTTTGAGGTGCTGGGGTAAGCCGGCTCAAGCGTTTGGCCAGGCGCTGGGTGAAAGGTCCCCCAATAATGGGTCCGTGATTAAAAGAGCGAGACTGATACAAAGCGAAGGTCAAGCAAAGCTTTATTTTGTGCCAAGCATCGAGAATCAAACCGACCGGCCGGGGCCACCCCTTACAAAGAGGCGACCTCTCTCTGCCTTACTAGCTTCTAAGGGCAAAGGCCATGTGATTGGGCCTGGCCACGCACAGGTGCCCAATGAGCTTGTAACACACAGAAAGCTGCACAGCCATGCTAGGCCACACATAAGTGACCAACTGAATTACAATTTACCCTAGTAGATATTTGAACTAGCCTATCACCTTGGTCAGAATTGGCGCTCAAAAGGCGGGACCCACACTCCTTGGTAGCTAGGGAGACAGTATGCGCGCCCCACTGATCGGATGTGTCCACCTGGCCTGACCCACCCTTGTATTTGGGCTTTGTTACCTGGGACTGGTTTACCTGGCTTGCTTTTAAGTAAGTCCCTGGGCAGGGAGCAGGGTCAGTTTAAGTTTTACTGCATAAACAACAAAATACTGTTTAATCCAAGATGGAATCACTCTGGCTAAATAGGCCCTTACACTGGGCACCTTCCCTGTTCGGTACAGGGTGGCCCGTGTAGGCATCTCAAGGCCTTTAGAGTTGACGGTTTCTGTATCTGGGCTTCATTAATAATGGCTGAAAGGCTGAGGGTCAGTGCTACAGTTTACAGACCGGGGCTCAGAGAGGCGCACAGACTGACCCACTGTCACACAGCCAGGAAGGTGCCTTCCTGTCCGTGGGGCCGGGCTCCTGCTGTGCTCGGTTCGCTGCTAATATCAAGATCATCCTCAGGCCCTGTGCCCTCTGGACAAGCTTCCTTGCCTCCAGCTCACCATAGCTGGGAGGTAGGAAGGAGGTCGGTTTGAGCCCTCCTCTTCTGGGGAGGCAGAGATCGTCACGGGAGCCTGGGCAACCTGCCGAGGTCAAGCGGCAGACCAGGTGGGGCTTTCTGAGTCCCCCTGGCAGGGCAGGAAGGACACGGAGCAGCCCAGGCAGAACCTCTGTCCTTGGAGCTAGACTCCCCCAGATGGCGTCACTTAGGGGAGACCCGGGGCTGGGAGCACAGGCAGTGCAGAGAGCCATGTGCCCTCTCAGCCACCCCTCGTATCCCACTCTCTGCCCCACGCCCCCGAGGAGCCCTGAAAGGAAGACGAGGCAGGAGCAAACCTCCCCAGATCACAGATTGGAAAACTGAGCCCCACAGGGGTTAAAGCGGGTTGCCCTATGGTCCCAGCTCTGCCTGGGGGAGACAGGCCAGTAGGGAGATTACTGTTCTCTCTGGGCGATCAGTAAAGAGGACTTGCTGCTATTGGTTCTGCCCTTTATTTATTCTTTCAGTTTGGTGTTGACACAAGAGTGACCGCGGTGAGTTAGGTCCTTATGGATAAGGCAGCTTTGCAGGCGTCGAGGGGGTCCACATAATCAGGTAGACGAGAAGGTCGAGGGAGCCGTCTGCAGCCTCTCGGGCACGTGCGGTTTGTGTGGTCTGGCAGGGCTCCTGCTTTGGACGCTTGCTTTAATGCTCTGTTGCGCTGTCCGAACGATTGTGCATTTTTGAACAAGGTGCCTGTGTTTTCCTTTTTCACTGGGTCTCCCAGCTCAGGAGGCTGCTCCTTCAGGGGCGGCATCATCGTCTGTCTGGATCGTGCTCAATGCAGAGGCAGTTTCCGCACGTTGCTATGTCCGCTCTCAGTGACCACGCTTGCAGATGAGCTCGCTGAGCCCCTTCTTACAGTGACGTCGAGTGGCTAGTAACTGGCCTGAACTGTCCCGATGATCCCTTGCTACATCCTAAACCACCTCAAAACTCGGTGGCTCATAGCAATATCTGTCACTGATTTTGCTCGCAGATCTGCATGCATTTTGGCTGGGGCTCGGGGTGGGGGGGAGCTCACCTCTGTTCACAGCTGGTCCCAGGGATCGCACTTCTGAGACAGCTGGCAAGTGGGTGTGGGCTGTGGCTTCTCTCCACAGGCCTCTCTTGGGGAGGCTAAGGCTTCCTCACAGCATGGCAGCTGCCTTCTTAGAACAAACAGCCCTAGCATAGGAAGTGGGACCTGCCAGGTTCTTAAGACACAGGCCCAGCAATGGGCCCAGCATCACTGTGGCTGCATGCTGTTGACCAAGTAGCCCCAGAGCCCAGGTTCAAGGGGAAGGGTTGCAGATCCCCCCAGCCCACAAAGAATTTTGAGATCTTACTATGTGACAGGGACTGCGCTTAATACTTTGCTTCCTGCCTCCTTTCATCCTCCCAGTAACTGAACTGCTCTTGCTCCCATAGCTGTCTCAAGGGAGCTAAATCACGTGTCCAAGGTCACCCAGTTGGAATTGGAATTGAAGTTGGCCTGTGTCCAGAGTGAGATCTGACCCTGGGGACGCCCCGTGCATTTAGGAACCCCTGCACGCAGAATGCAGCAGGGCCAGAAATCAAGCCTACCTCTGTTTGATTCAAGAACGTTTGAGGCTTTCAAAATAATTGGCTCCAACACCCCATTTTCCAGACGGAGAAACTGAGGCTGCAAGCGCTCTTGCCCCCTGAGAAGGGGGGCAGGGTCTGGCACCTTCCAAGGCAGGATGGGGGCCCCCCTCTCGGGGCTCTACCCAGCCTGGCCAGGAAGTCACGGAGAGCTGTGGGCAGATTATGCAAGAGGCTGTTGCGGGGACATTGTTTTTCATTGTGATTACACTTCACCCAGGAAATACCCACAGCCTTGGCGTGGGGGGAGGGAGGTGTCGTGGCAGGTGTCAAGGGAGGGCCCCTCACTGCAGGCAGAAGACCCCACGTGAATGCTGTGGCACTCCCGAGATGGACCAGCATGCCCTGGCCAAGTTCATTACTGGAAGTTCTCAGAGAGCCTCCCTGTGCCCCTGTGAGCTGGGCTCTGACAGAAGGGGAAGAGGGTCCATCCCTACCATCCAGGAAGTGATACATCAGAAAGACTGTAAGAACTGTGACTTCCTGAGGCTTTCTGGGTTCTCCTTGAAACCCCACAGTGCCTGAGGCAGCGACTACTATTGTCATCCCTATGTTCCAGGCAAGGAAACAGGCACAGAGTGGTTCCGTCACTTGCCCGAGGTCACACAGCTGCTAAGTGGGGGCCGCCAGCATTCAAACCCAGGCCACCTGGCTGGAGCCCAAGTTCCCAACCACTGGGCCATTGTAGCTGAGGCTGGGATCACCACAGTGCTGCGGCTCCACCCCCGAGTGCCAGGCCCTACGGAACGCCACCCAGGGGTCCGCCGGGCTCAGGAACCATACAGGGAATGGAGTTTGCCTCCCAGCCTACATCCGCCTGTCTTTTCCAAAGCCCGGCTCTGACCGGGCTGTTCTCTCACAGAACCTTCGATGGTTCCCCAGGACCTGTAAGCCAAAGTCTGCCGATCAAGCCCTCACAGGCAGGTCCTACTACCTCCCGTAGCTCCTGTATCCAAACCATCACCAAATACAGGGTGCGTGGGGGGTCAGTCTCACCAGGAAATCTCAGCCCAGTGCTTTGCTTCCCAAGCCTCCATCCTCAACGTTCTCCTCCTCCTCCAGAAAGCCTTCCAGGATTGCCCAGGGCCAAGACCTCTGTGTCCTCTGAGTTCCCTCAGCACTGGCTATGAAAAGGGTTGGAGGCCAGTTCTAGCAGGCTTCCAAGAAATAACTCGGGGTGAAAAGATGAATTTGGGGGCACCTGGGTGGCTCAGTGGATTGAGCCTCTGCCTTCAGTTCAGGTCATGATCTCAGGATCCTGGGATCAAGCCCCACATCGGGCTCTCTGCTCAGCAGGGAGCCTGCTTCCTCCCTCTCTCTGCCTGCCTCTCTGCCTACTTGTGATCTCTGTCTGTCAAATAAATAAATAAAATCTTAAAAAAAAAAAAAAAGATGAATTTGCCCATTCATTTAGCTGCTCACTGAGTCATTTGAGCAGCAACCTGTACTGACCACCTACTGTGTGTCGGGAAACTGTGCTGGGAAACACAGTGGGGCAGGGAGGAGACGGGGATATATGGTACTGCTCTCGGGGACTCCAAGTCCAACTGGGGAGGCCTGACTGGAGTCCAGCAGTGGCTGAGGGTGTGACCACTGCTGGGGCTCTAGTGACTCTCAGAGACGAGTGTTTGCAGGTCCAGGGAAGCCGGGGCCTCTCTCCTGCATTCCCATGGCGGGGTCTCTGAGGATGGTGGAGGCAGGGCCGTCCTAGGGGTCTGTTCCTGTGCTGGAGCTGAGAAGAAGACTGGAAGGGCTGGGCTGGGTGTTGGTGGGAAGTTGCAACAGCCTCCTGAGGGTCGGGGAGCTGCAGGGGAATGGGGCATGAGGGGAGTTTCCTTTGAGTGTGGAGGGGAAGAGGGAGGCTGAGCACCCTCTGGGAACTTCACAGGGAAACCTTCGCCTGCACACTGGGGGACCCAGGCCTCCATTCTGGAGGCAGGATGTATGGCCACCGTCAAGTTCGGCATCTTCCTTTGTTGAGCACCTACTATGTGCCAGGTGCTGTGGACTCCCAAACTCTCAATTTTATAGCATCCCTGCAAAGGGGACTTCTTCATCCCCATCCTAAAGATGAGGAAGTGGAGGCTCAAGGAGATGAAGTGATTTGTCCAAAGTCAAGGTCACATGCCAGTAAATGAGCTAGGACTTGAAACCACGTCTAGGCAGTGGTGAAGTTGATGCCTTCTTGGTGCTTGGATTTCTACCGTCCTTGCGAGGCGCTCCAGTTTCCCAGGATCCTCATTTGGGCACAAGGCTGGAGCAGAGTCTCCCCAAGTGGCACCAGAACCTGCCTGGCACACAGTAGGTGCTCAGGGAGTATGTGTGGCATCTGCAGGGAAGGCGGGACAGGCCTGGGGGAGTGCGGTCTTGTAGACAGACACCGCCGGCGTGCTGAACTAGGGGTGGCCGAGTCACTATCCTCTAATTCAAGAAGTCCTGTGGTTCCCGAGCTGGGTCCCTCTGTCCCTCCCTAAGCTCTCTGCCTCCCAGGCTTCTGTCGAGGTTGTGCCTACACTGAGTCACCCCCCGTCTGGCCCTGCCCAGCCCAGCTCTGGCCAGTAGACATGCACTCATAAACATCTGAATGAGTGAACATTGAGAAATCGTACCAGGGGAGAAATTATTTATTTCTTCCTTCTTTTGAATGGGGGAAGGGAAAACTTGCCGGGAAGATGAGGTCAGTGACCGGTATTATGCGCTCTTTGCTGATGAGCAAAGGGAGGTCTCGTGTGCTGGGTACCGCGTCAGAGAGACGGGCACAGAGCCACGTGGTGTCCAGCCTGGCAGGGTGCTGCCCCCTGCACACACCCCCACTCCCAGCCCTGTCACTCCCAGATCGCTCCCTAGCTGCTCCGGCTCCAAACCACAGTCTCGCTAATGAGAAAAACATGTGCGGGGGTCACCTGGCTGCAAGCCGGCCATCTGCGCTGATGCGTCCCAGAAGCGAGGCAGCACCCTGACTCGGCCTGAGGCAAATGGGGTGCACAGGGCAGGGCTGATGTGCAGGAGCAGTTGGGACCCCCAGACCTCAGAGCCCCATGCAGCCCCTCCCTCTCAGGGTACAGATGGGGAAACTGGAGACCTGGAGATGAGAAACATGTCCGAAGTCACCAGCATCAGGACTAGAACCCCGGTTGATGGTGCTTTAAATATTAAAACAAGGGGCGCCGGGGTGGCTCAGTCAGTTGAGTGTCTGACATCAGTTCAGGTCTTGAGCTCAGGGTCCTGGGATGGAGCCCTTCGTGGGGCTCCGTGCTCTGTGAGGAGTCTGCTTGTCCCTCCCCCTCTGCTCCTCCCCCACACTCTCTCTCAAAGAAATAAACAAAATCTTAACAAATATATATTAAGACAAAAACCAAAGTCCTTAAAAATAAGGAAATAAATATAATTGGAGGGAATAAAAAGAATAAACACAACAAAAGTATAAGGAAAATAATAAAAAGTATCGTGATCCCGTACCCCTTATAACCACTTCAACCATTTTGGTTTCTTTCCCATCCTCTAAATCACTTTTTAAAAATTATCTTTGGTGATTTATTAACAAAACAAAACTTCCCAACTTACGGTTCCCAACCTGTAGCTCTCCTCACACAGTTAAAACCATTTCCATCCCACAGTTAAAATTCACTGGGAGCTCATGACTTTGGGTTGCCCCCATGAACCTCATCTCAGCGGAGCCCCCACTGAGGGATTTGCCTCTAGCAATTCTAAATGGAACTTCTAGAGGGTTCCTGCTTTTAGTTCTCATTCCCTTTTTTTTTTTTTTTTAAGATTTTATTTGTAAGTCATCTCTACACCCAATGTGGGGCTTGAACTCACGACCCCGAGATCAAGAGTCGCGTGTTCTCCTAACTGCGCCAGCCGGACGCCCCTCTTGTTCTTTTATTTTACATGAGAGACCTGCTCCTTCTCAAACTCCATGCTGTATTAAGGAATCACCTTTACCTATTTCAGTTTTAAATGAGGCACATTGGGGATTTAAGGGTTCTGGGGATTAAGTCAAGAGTGATCCAAGTCAGTGGGGAGCAGGCCTTTCCAAGCCCCCTTCAGAAGAAGTAGCAGCCCTTGGATCTGTTTTATCAACTAGGTTTCCATCCTAATTGTCATCATTACTGCTCGCCCCCTCTGTGCCTGGTATTTTCACGTATTGTCAATTTACTCTTCCCAGCAAGCTTTGGGGCAAGTGTAGTTATTGCTGCCATTCTACAGATCAAGACACTGAGGCTCAGGGAGGCATAGTGACTCTTCTAAGGTCACACAGCCAGTGAGTGGCAGAGTTGGGATCCAGACCCCGGCAATCTGAGAAAACTGAGTTATCTCTCCATCTAAGATTCCACTGGAACAAAGAATTTTCTGGCAAGTCTCTGGTTTAGCTCATTTCCTTTTTCTCCAATGCCAGACTTCCTGTAGAGAGGACAAGAGACCCCTGTGGACTGGAGACATCTTGGAGGGCTTCAAGAAGGAGGTGGGGTTGGAGCAAAGCCAGGAAGAATGGCTTTGCATCAGAGGAGGAAGGCATCATATTTCAATGTGAGAGCATTTATGCCCAAACTGCCTGGGGGTCCAGGTGGAAGCCCTCCGGGAAGGCACTTTGGAGGAAGATGAGTGAGGTAAGGACAGGTTTTGGAAAGCTATTTTCTCTAGGAAAGGCCAAAGAAGATGTGACAGGTATGGTCTTTGCCTCCTGGCCAGGCTTATCTGAAGAGCTGGGGCCACCAAGTAGGTATAAGCTCCTGGTGATGGGGGCAGATGGGCCTGGTAATCCCACCTCTCCCTAGGGGCCAGCCTGGAGAAAGCCTCGTTTCCCAGCACAAGAAGAACCCCAGGTTCTCCAACTATGAAGTGCAGCCTCTTTCGAATGAGTGGTCCAACGTAACATAATAGGCCACTGCATGGGGGTCCAGCAAATCCCTAATGAAACAGAATTTTTCAGATTTTAATGATATTTGTTGTAGTGTCAATTTGTTCTGTGTTATGGGTTCACACTCTGCTGGCTGTGGGGACTTGGGTGAGCCACAAAAGATCATCTCTTTGATCATCTCATGGGACTACTAGGTTCCACCATTCAGCGCACCTGGAGATACCGCAGAGATCAGGTGGGAGTGGGTTGGGGGAGTTGCTGCCACCTTTCACCCAGCCACACCCGGACATCCAGAGAAAAATTTAAAAAAATATTAAAAGACCTAGAAGATGCTCTGAACAAATGAAGGAAACACCAGAATGATAGGTGGGATACTTCGATGCTGCCATGAAGGCAATTGTCTTCCACTTTCACCTGTTAATCCCGTGCAAATCCCAGCTGGAGCTCAAAGAACGTACAAGTGTATTTCAAAACGAGGATGGAAGAGTAGAGAACCCTATATGATTCAGTCGATTTCGAAAAAGAGGAGCAGGGGGAACTCACTCTAGCAGATCTGAAACCATCTCTAAAGCTCTGCTCATAAAAACCATGTAGAACTATCCCGGGAGCAGGAAGACGTATGGAACAAGAGATTATCCAGCCATAGACCCTGGGAATTATGACCAGGGAGCACAGGTGGGCTCTGACCAGTGGGACGGGAACAACCAGCTCACTCCGTAGTAAAATGAAGTTGGGTCTCTAGATTTTACACACCACATACAATCGAGTTGTATTAAAGACCTTGATGGGAGATATAAAAGTGAATGAGAAGAATTACGGCAAAATAACCTCTTTATTCTACAGTTTGGGAAGGACCTTTCGACGAAGATCTAAATGGGAAAAAGATTGATGGATTTGATTCCGTTAAAATAAAGGAGAGGTGTGTGTATATATACATATATATATATATTTAACAATATTTAACAACCCTAAGCCAGGATACCAGACCCGTGACAGAATGAGAGAAGTGTTTATGATGTCTAAAAATGACGAAGGATTAATATCTAGAATATACAAGGAATTATCACAAAGCTACAAGAAAAAGACAGGAAATAATAGAAATACGGTCAAAGGATGTGAATAGGCAGTTCACAGAAGGGGAAACCCAAATGACTAACAAGTAACTGAAGAGGTGCTCAAACCCACGAATATTCAGAGAAATGCAAATTGTACCGGAGTGGGTTCCACTTCACACCCGTCCTGTCCAGTCGGCCAAAATCAGAGCGCTGGCTGGCAGTGAGTTTGGGGGAGAGTGTGAGGAAGTGGGACCCCCTCTACTCGCTGGTGTGGCCCTCCTGGGTCGGCTTCTGGCAGTGTCAGGGAAGTAGGTACATGGTTACCCCAGACCCGGCAGTCCCACTGCAGAGAGATCCAAACCCCCCACGAGGCCACACGGTTGAGCTCAGGGTGGGAGGGGAATGGGAGCAGGGATTGGGGGAAAAAGAAAGCAAGCACAGAGGTTTGCGTAGAGGAGTGTGATTGACTAAAGCTGCCCTATGGGTTGGCCAACGAACAGCAGGAGAGGTGAGAGGTGGCTCAATGGGTGAAGCCTCTGCCTTCGGCTCAGGTCGTGATCCCAGGGTGCTGGGATCGAGCCCCGCATTGGGCTCTCTGCTCAGCGGGGAGCCTGCTTCCCCGCCTACCTCTCTGCCTACTTGTGATCTCTCTCTCTCTCTGTGAAATAAATACAATCTTTAAAAAAAGAGAGAGAAGTTAGGCAAAAAAAAAAAAAAAAAGTCTATTCATACCAGCTAGCAGATTATAAAATACCTGGGAATTATTTACAAAACAGGGGTGGTGGGGGAGGAGCCTCTTGAGGGGAGACCCTCCTGCCCAGGCCAGAGTGGCCCATGGGGTGGAGAACTCAGAGGGGACCCAGGGGAGGCAGGGAAACTGAGGCAGGGTAAGGTGTGCCTGGGGAGAGCAGGGCAGAAGGCAGCCATTGTATCTTTGCGTCTTTAAATAGAAAGCTGCTTCCTAGCTCCCCTGGGGCCTGACGGGGAGACAGTGAAATGGGGTGAGGAAGGGGGTTTGGAGAGTGGGGTGGAGGGTGGGTGGCAGGTTGGGAGGTTGGGGGCTGGAGGGCAGAGAGGTCGGGGGTCAGGAGACTTTGGGGCACTCATGCCTCGAGTGAGAAGGATGTTCGCAGGGCCAGGGTGAGGCTGAAAGCCAGGAGGAGCATTGAAAGCCGTCTGAAAATATGAAGGGCTATAAAAGGAAACCCACGGACAAGATCAAAGGTCCTCGCACATGTGGGCACGCGGGAGTCCCACAGGCCGCTGGTGGGAGTGTAACCGGGTACAGCCCCTTGGGAGAGGGGTTTCCTTTGAAAATGAAAATGTGCAAAACCCCGCCGCCTGGCAGTTCAACTTTCTAGGTTTATGACCTGGGAGTCTAGGAAGCACTCAGTTCTGTGCTTCGGAGAGGCAGGCACAAGGATGGGCATCCCCGAGCAGGGCCTGGAGCAGAGCTCAACCACCCGCCAGGGTAGGGAGTCCCAAAGCAGGCAGGTGGCGGGTGGGGGGGTGGGGGGGGCGCGGGGGGTGGGGCAGGAGGGTGCGTGGCGCAGGCATGTGGCCAGCAAAGCACAGCAGGTACAAAGAATGAGCCCGTTCTGAACTCATCAACACGGAAAGTTCTCAGAAACCCAGCCAAGGGGAGAGGAAGCAAGCAAGAGCCAGAACAGTGAGGCTGGTTTTCTACCACTGGTGTAGATGCAGAGGCATGAATCCAGAATGATGCTCCGTGCTGCCCGTTTCAGCCAGGAGACGGAGATTGGACTAGAAAGATAAAGGGTGCCGTCAGAGGAACAGTTGCCTTTGGGGAGAAGGAGAAGGGATGAGAACTAGGGGGTCAAGAAGGGCTTCGATTTTAATTATAAAATAATTTGAAGCAAACATAATTCAACAAATACTGAGAACCTGATGTTTTAAGTATATATATATATATAAAATATAAATTATATAATATATAAATTTATATAATATATAAAAATATAAATATCTATAAAATACAAATTATATATAAAATATAAATATAAATATATATAAAATTGGTGTCTGCTGCTTTTCTAGGAGCTGGGGACACAGGAGAGAGCAAACCGGCCCAGGTCCCTGCCATCGCGGGAGAGACAGACAATACACCAACAGAAATTTTAGACATGCTCAGAGGAAGAGTAAAGCAGCTGTTTTAGTCAGGGGGCCAGAGAAGCCTGTCTGAGGAGGTGACATTTGAGCAGAGGCTGGACGGAAGCGAGGAAGTGAGTCATGTAGGTATCTGGAGGAAGGGTGATGCGGGCAGAGGGAACTGCAGTTGCAAAGGACTGGTGGTGGGAACGTGCGTTGCGTGTTCGGGACCAGCCCGGGGGGCAAACGGGTGAGAGGTCGGAGAGGAATGAGGACAGCCTCCGATGTTAACTTTGCTCAGTTCCGGGTGGTGGGAACATGGGTGTTTCTGATCATATGCTTTTAATTTCTTCTTAATTAAAAAAAAATCTAAACAAAGACAGTGTGAGGTTAGAAGACAGTGGGTGTAAAATACAGCCACCGGGAGGTGTGCAGGAGGGTGAGAGGGAGGGCTCGGCTGGTGAGGTCCCATAAGGGCCGGGCATTCCTGCAGGATAGGCGCGCCCTCTTTGTACCATTCAAGGCGTGGATTTCGAATCCGGCTCAGCCCTACTGCCTCCCTACCTGCCCTCCTCTCTGGATAATCCCAATCCTCAAACCTCCGGACAGGAGAGGCCCTGGGTCCTAGTCTTAGTCCCCAGACGGCAGAGGAGCCCAGTGATCGTGCTGTGGCTGCCTCCTCAGCCAGGCATCCCTCCTTACAGAGCCCACGCCGGCTCACAGCGTTCTGAACACGGAGACCCCACCTAGGCAGCCACCCTGGGGCGGAGATGATGTGGACAATGAAGTCGCCTCTCTGCCCCATCTAGCTCAGCTCCCTCCTGTTATAGATGAGGAACATGGGATCAAGATCACACAGGGAAGGGCTAGAATGGGAAGTCCGCCCCCCCAACCCCCGGACTCTTAGCTGGCCTCACTTGCAGGGCTTAGAAATTGAGGGTCACGGTGCCTGGGTGGCTCAGTGGGTTAAAGCCTCTGCCTTTGGCTCAGGTCATGATCCCAGGGTCCTGGGATCGAGCCCCGAATCGGGCTCTCTGCTCAGCGGGGAGCCTGCTTTCCTTCCTCTCTCTGCCTGCCTCGCTGCCTGCTTGTGATCTCTGTCTGTCAAATAAATAAATAAAATCTTTAAAAAAAAAAAAAAGAAAGAAAGAAACTGAGGGCTTTCGAAGGGTTGGGGAGAGCACTGCACTCCTTGGCCCTCCTCCCCTTTGGAAGGGAATTGGGCTGGGGGAGGGGGGCTGGCAGCTCCATATGGCCGGCTTAGCCCAAGACGTGGCCCTGGGATGGCAGGAGGGCAGAGGCTCGGATGAAGGAGACAGTTTCAGCGCTCTGGCTAACACCAAGTGTTACTTCCTGTTCGTGATTTTAGGACATGAGTCATCAAGGGGCTGGCCCAGAGCATTTAGGGTGCTGAGATAAGCAGGACAGTGGGAGGAGTGCCAAGCCAGTGCTTGGCCTGGCTGAGGGCCAAGCTAGGTGGGGAAGGAGAGGGGCTCAGGCTGTCCAGACAGCCCCTGCAAGGCAGGATCCCACAGGGGCCCCCAGCCCAGGTTGGGGGGAGCTGGCTTCCTGCGGTGAGATCTGAGACCTCCCCAGAGTGAGCTCCCATTCCCCTCCCAGCCACAGCTCTGCCTTCCAAACCACCCTTGGCCACAGCACCTGCTAAACCCTCTATGTTTCCCAAAAGATAGCCCTTAGTCCCCTGAGGGTGTGTTCAAAAGCCAGACCAGCAGGTGCTCCACAGACACAACAGGCCCCATGGGGCCCAGGAATCTGCAGGTTTAACAAGACTTCCAGCTAACTCTGATGCTTTCTGAAGCTGGAAAGCCCTTGCTCCAAAAGCCTGGCACACAGTGGGTGTTCAGTAAGTGTCAACAGATGGCAGGTTGTTCTTGAGCCCTTCGCCTTCCACGCCAGCTGCCTGCTAAGCAGAGTCATCAGCTCGGTGGGGAGAGATGGTGTGGGTTTCTGAGGGCCACCGGCTTCCCTGGAAAGGGAGGAAAGGCTCCAGGGAGCCCCAGGCCAAGAGTATATCCTGGGCTTGCGGCCCTGCATTGGGGACCAGAGGGCCACGGTCCTGTCTGCCGGAACCTGCTTATTCCCCATTACCAAGGAACGAAAACAGTGGGCTTTTTTTTTTTTTTTTTAAGATTTATTTATTTGACAGACAGAGATCACAGGCAGGCAGAGAGGCAGGCAGAGAGAGAGGAGGAAGCAGGCTCCCTGCTGAGCAGAGAGCCCGATCTGGGGCTCGGTCCCAGGACCCTGAGATCACAACCTGAGCCGAAGGCAGAGCCTTTAACCCACTGAGCCACCCCGGCGCCCCAACAGTGGGCTTTTTCTGCGCCGTCAGCCTTTGCCGGGTGAGATGTGCATGACCTAGGACACCAAGCTGAGTGGGTAGGGCCTGGGAGTGATGGGATGGACTCACTTCCTGGGGCTTCGATTCTGACCTCCACTCACTCATTCACTCGCTCATTTCTGCACCCTTTCATTCCCTCCTGCATGCGCTAGACCCGTGGTGCAGTCCGGCTTTACCGAGCCCCTTCCTCTGTGTATCACCTGGCCACCGGGGGCCCAGCAGGGACCATGACCACATCCCTCCATCCTCTGGCTGAGCAGAGTTTCTTGGCCGTGGGGCGACAAACACAGCTGGAAGGCGCTGTTCCCTGTCCTAGCTGTATAAGCTTGCTCTGAAGCTTGTCTCCTCTACTGTAAGATGACATAAGTCATCTGGCCCAGGGGACATTTCCAATAACCGCTAGTATCACAATGACTAAGAGAGGAGAGGGACATGCAACTAGCCATCCCCAGGCGAGTGTTTTACTAAAGGTCTGTAGCACTACCAGACCCTGTCTGGCTTGCCGGGACGTGGTTAAGGGCAAGTTTTACAAGAGGGAGTTGGGCTTCAAGTTGAAGGGATGAGTAGATGATCACCAAGCGGAAGGAAAGGGAGGACATCCCAGGCAGACGAGCCCTTGTCGACAAAGACATGGAAGTGGGGACTCAAAGTTATCCAGGGAGTCCAGGATGGTTAGAGTATGGGATGGGGGCAGGTAGGGGTGGGGCTTTGCCTGGGAGACAGCCTGGACCAGGATGTGAAGCCTCCAGCATCTCACCGAGGAGGCGGAGCTCGTTCTGAAGGCTGCAGGGAGCCACAGGCTAGGGTGGGGAGGACCCCAGGGGGTCTCAGGGTTGGCACCTATGCACAGTTTGGGCTGAGTGCTGTTCTGTGGGTCCTAGGATATTAGCAGCATCCGGGTCTCTACCCACCACCCTGCCCCCTGCAATCGTGATAATCCCAAATGTTCCCCAGACATTGACAGATGCCCCCTTGCAGGGCAAAGGGCGAAAATCGCCCCTTGATTTCAGAACTACTGCATCAGGGGGGAAATGACATGACTGCCTTGTGCTTCCAAGAGTTGGCCCTGACCACACTACAGAGAACAGAGTAGAGGGACAGAGCCTGGAGGCCAGAGGACCAGCTGGGAGGCCACTGGAGTATCACAAGTGAGAAATGGCCAAGGCCAAAGCAGGGGCTGGTCTGTGGGGCAGGAGGAAAGGGCCAGGTGATCCAGACCGAGGCAGGGTGTTAAGGGAACTCCCTGTGCTGTTGCTGAGTTCTACCAGATCCTCCGATGGCAGGTACAATATGGTGGGTGCCCAGATCAAAGCCCATCTTGAAGAGAGGGCTCTGGGCCACCCGTGGATCTGGGCTGAGTGACTGAATGTCACACGGTTCGGCCAGAATCTGCCACTGCCCAACCCCAGCCCGAAGAAGAAGGGGTTTGGGGAAGGGTGTGACCATTGTGCTGAGAGCCCCATGCTGCCTCTTGGGGGAGGGGATGCTTCCCTTTACCTTGGGCAAAAGCGGGGGCAGGGCGGCTACAAAGGACCACTCTCTGTATCCAAGGAGTTTAGGCCCCACAGACCTGATAGGAGGTTATTGCCCTCTTTGTGCACTGAGTCCCCAGCACCCCGGGGCAGGCAAGCTGCAGGTGCTCCATAGAGGTGTGTGACATGGGAGTCTGAGGGTAGATGGGCCCGAGGTGGCCGACCCGGGGCAAGACAGGGTACGGGTATGTGAGCTGTGAGCCGGGCTGCTACAGGTGAAGGGCAAACGGCAACCGCGGAATCCAGGGAAGAAGCTAGCTTTGAGGCGTCTCTAACCCAATGTGCTTTGAACTCTGGCCGAGCAGCCCTCATCAGGAGAAGCCTGGAGGACCACGATTCATGTTGGAGGCAAGGGGATGCAGACAGTTGTGGCCTGCAGGAAGCTTGGGCAGCTCCAGTGAGGGGAGCTGTGGTCAGAGGAATCACCAAGAAAGCCTTCAAGATGCTTACAAAAGTGCCTCAGAGAATGAGCCACAAACTGCTTCCAGAAGGCCCCAGGGGCACCTGGGTGGCTGAGTCATTAAGCTTCTGCCTTTGGCTCAGGTCATGATCCCAGGGTCCCGGGATCAATCCGCACATCGTGCTCCCTGCTCAGCCGGCAGTCTGCTTCTCCCTCTCCCACTACCCCTGCTTGTGTTTCCTCTCTCGTCATGTCTCTCTCTGTCAAATAAATAAATAAAATCTTAAAAAAAAAAAAAAAAAAAGGCTCCAATGTGAGGAGGTGACACCGGTAACTGCCATAGGGGGCTGGGGGAGTTTGGGGGCAGCTTCTCCCCGACCATACCTGGCAGAGTCAGGAGAGAAGTTGCCAGCTCCTCCCCCTCTGAGGCAGTTTCCAAGCCTGGGTTCAGCTGGAGAAGGGGCGAAGCTGCCCCTTGGCCAGAGACTGGAGCTCTGATGAGTTCCCAGGACAGGACTGAGGGT
>PISX010013382.1:10369-57076 GCA_004024625.1 Mellivora capensis | reverse complement strand
TTTTTTTTTTTTTTTTTTTTTTTTTTTTTTTTTTTTTTTTTTTTTTTTTTTTTTTTTTTTGGTGATGAGTGTTTCCACCATGTAATTTTATCCAGATAAGAATATATGAACAAGAGAATAAAATACAAAAAGGGTGGCAAAGACTTTAGAAATATTTATGTTAACTAAATCAGAAGAGACCCAAAACCGGGGGGGTGAAGAAAGGGGGGGGGAATAAAAATAAATAAATAAAAAATAAATATGTGTGTGTGTATAGATATAGATATAGATATAGATATTAGACTGGTGAATAGAATAGAGCTACCCACTTGATTTTGGGTGTATTCTGGTCTCTTAGAAGAAACTACCTCCCAAAATTTTAAAGAAAGAAATATATATGTATAGTGAAGGGATGGAATATGACTGTAGAGATGAAAATTTAAAAACAATTCTAAAAAAAGGAATTGATGAGATAAGTTGGTTGGAAAGAAAAAGAGAGAATGTGATCAGGCTGGAAACTAGAACAAAGCCAAGTGCTAGATTTATGGAATATTTTGATCTGTTAGAAGAATTTGTATCCTAGAATTTTAAAGAAAAAAAAAACCTATATGTATACAACAAATAAGGTTAACTACAATGAAGGGATAAAATATTACTATAACAATGAAGATTTAAAAATATTTTTAAAAAGATATTATTAAGATAAACTAATTAAAAAACATTAAGAGAAGAAAGAGAAATGTTAAGAAAATAGAATAAGAAAAAATAAAATAAAATAAATTGTCTTTGCAAGACTAAAGGATCATGGGGATAAGCCATGAATTCCATGTGGTGCTTTCCCTTAGCTCTGGAGTTCTGCTGTTCTCATGGATCAGTGAACTTGGTCTTGGTTGTAGGTTCTTGCTTATCTTCTGGGGGAGGGGCCTGTTGCAGTGAGTCTGAAATGTCTTTGCCAGAGGCGGAATTGCAATGCCCTTACCAGGGACCAATCTATCTGCTTGGGTTCACTCTTGGTAGCTTTTGTTCCCTGAAGGCTTTCCATAGAGCTTTCGAGGACAGGAATGAACATGGTGGCCTCCCAATCTCCAGCCCAGAGGAGCTGGGAACTCCAGCCCCGACTCCTCAGTGCTCCCTCAGAGAAAATTCGTTAATCCCTCCCGTCTCCCTGGTCTCTGGTCACACTCCGTTCTCACCTGGCCTGTGACTGAGTGTTTCTATCTCTGGTGCATGGCCCTGTTTGGAGTCTCCAAACCCAGCAGATTCCTGCTTCTCACTCCCATGTCATTCTTCTTAGAGGAGGAAGGACAGGGTCTCTCTGGATCTGTCTCTTGTTGGGTCCCTGCTTGAAGAGCAGTGGTTTGACTGTGTCTTGGATCATGGTTTAGGGTAACTCCAATCTGAGAGCTCACTCCTTGGCTCCATCTGTGTAGTCAGCTTTCCCACTCCAATACCTGGCAGCTCTGCCACATTTGGACACACCCGGTTTTTCTGTGACCCTGCGGGACCTGAGACCACACTGTCCCCATGAGGGCTCCACCCCTGTTTAGCCTCATGAGCAATGTCCCTTGGTGGAGCAGACTTCCAAAAGTTCTGATTTTGTGCGCCACTGCTCCACTACTTGCCAGGAGCCAGACCCTCCCCCCACAGGTATCTTCCTGTCATTTAGAATTCACTTCTCTGCAAGTCCTACCTTCCAGAAAGTGGTCTATTTTCTATTCCTAGAATTGCTGATCTTCTTCTCTTCTATCTCTTGTTGAGTTTGTAGGTGTTTGGAATGGTTTGATTACTATCTAGCTGAACTCCTGGGACCTAATGTCATTTCATTCTGCTACTCCTTCACCATCTTTCTTTGATTCCCCTTTTGTTCTTTTTTTTTTTTTGAGGTGAGTTTTTCCACCTTGTCATTTTATCCAGATAAGAATAGATGAATGAGAGAAAAAAAATACTAAAAGGGTAAAAATGACCTCATAAAAATATACCAAACCAAATCAGAAGAGACCTGAAAACAAGGGGAGAAGAAAGGAGGTTAAAAATTATATATGTCTATGTATGTATACAGCTGGTGACTAGAACAGAGACACACACTTGATTTTAGGTGTGTTTTGGTTTGTTAGAAGAAACTGCCTCCCATAATTTTAAAGAAAGAAAAAATTATATATATATATATATGTATGTATATACATATATATATACACAAAATATACATACATATATATGTATGTATATACATATATATATGTATATACATATATATACATATATAAGAATAAATAAGAGTAATTTGGGATAAGAGTAAACATGAAGGGATGGAATATGAGTATAAAGATGAAAATTTAAAAATATTCAAAAAAAAAGAATTGATAAGAAAAGAAGTTGGTTAAAAAAGAAAAAAGAGGAAAGAATGTGATGAGGCTGGAGACTAGAACAAAGCCACATGCTAGATTTAGGGTATATTTTGATTTGTTAGAAGAAACTGTACCTCAAAATTCTAAAGAAAGAAAAAACTATATGTATAAAAAATAAGGTTAAATAAAATGAAGGGACAGTATATAACTATAACAATGAAAATTTAAAAAAGATTTTTTATAAAGGTATTGATAAGATAAAATAGCTAAAAATTTTAAAATAGGAAAGAGGAAAATTTTTTAAATTGAATAAGAAAAAAATAAAATTAAAAAAGATTTAACTTTGGAAGATGAAAGAATCATGGGGAAAAAGCCATGAATTCTGTGTGTTGCTTTCCCCTAGCTCTGGAGTTCCACTGTTCTCATTGATTGGTGAACTTGGTCTTTGTTGGATGTTCTTGCTGATATTCTGGGGGAGGGGCATGTTGCTGTGATTCTCAGATGTCTTTGCCCAAGGTGGAATTGCACCACCCTTGCCAGGGGCCACGCTAAATAACCTGCTCGGTTTTGCTCTTGATACCTTTTGTTCCCTGAATGCTTTCTGTACACCTTTGAAGGACGAGAATGAAAATGGCAGCCTCCCAATGTCTGGCCCAGAGGAGCCAAGAGTTCAGGACCCCACTCCTTAGTGCACCTTCAGAGAAAAGCAGGCAATCACTCACATCTCCCTGGTCTTTGGCCACACTCCATGCTCACCTGGCCTGTTACTACGTGTTTCTATCTCTGGCCTGTGGCCCCATTTGGAGTCTCCAAACCCAGAAGATTCCTGCTGTGCACTCCTGTCCCAGTCCTCCCAGAGAAGTAAGGAGGGGGCCTCCTGAATCTTCCACTTGTGGGGTCTCTGCTCAAAGAGCAGTAGCCCAACTGTGCCAGGGATTATGGGTTTTGGCAACCTAAAGCTGAAAGCCCAGTCTTTGGCTCTGTCTCAGCAGCTGGCTTCCCCACTCTGATACCTGTAAGCTCTGCCACACTCAGACACCTTTGGTCTTTTTGTGACCCTGTGGGTCTTGAGACCACACTGTCTTCATGAGGGCTCCACACCACCCCCTCCCCATTTGGCCTCTGGAGTGATGTCCCTCAGTGGAGCAGACTTCTAAATGCTCAACAGCATGCTGGGAGCTGGCCCCTCCCCACATAGTCTACCTTCTGGAATCTTTCTCCGCATGTCCTACATTCCAGAAAGTGGTCGCTTTTCTGCTCCTAGAATTGATGCTCTTCTCTTCGATCTCCTGTTGTGTTTGTAGGTGTTTGGAATGGTTTGATAACTTTCTACTTGAACTCCTGAGACCTGATAATTTTTATGTTTTCTACTCCACTGCCATCTTGCTCCTCCCTTCCCCAGTATAATGTATATATAATTGTTTATCCATTCTGATGGACATTTGGTCTCTTTCCATAATTTGCCTACTGTAGATAATGGTGCTATAAACATTGGGGTGCATGTATCCCTTTAAATTAGTAATTTTTAAATTTTTTGGTAAATAATTAGTATTACAATTGCTGGATAATGGGATAGGTCTATTTTTATCTTTCTGGGGAACCTCCATACTGTCCTCCAGAGCAACTGCACCAATTTGCATTCCCACCAACAGTGTAAGAGGGTCCCCCTTTCTCCACATCCTTGTCAATACCTATTGTTTCTTGTGTTGTTAATATTAGCCATTCTGACTGGTGTGAGGTGATATCTCATAATATTTTTTATTTATACTTCCCTGATGATAAGTGATATTGAGCACTTTTTCATGTGCCTATTGGCCATCTGGATGTCTTTTTTGGAAAATTCTCTTCATTTCTCTTCTGCTCATTTTTAACTGGATTATTTGGCTTTGGGGTGTTGAATTTTATGAGGTCTTTATGTATTTTGGATACTAACCTTCTATCAGATATGTTTTACAAATGTCTTCTTCCATTCTGAATGTTGAGTTTTAGTTTTGTTGACAGTTTTCTTTGCTGTGTAGTAGCTTTTACTCTTGATGAAGTCCCAAAACTTCATTTTTGCTTTTATTTTCCTTAACCTCAGGAGACATATCTAGTAAGAAGTTTCTATGTCTGATGTCAAAGAGGTTACTGACTATGTTCTCCTATAGGGATTTTGATGATTTTCTGTCTCACATTTAGGTTTTTAAATACATTTTGAACTTATTTTTGTGTATGCTGTAGGAAAGTCCCATTTCATTCTTTTGCATGTTGTTGTGCAGTTTTCCCTACATCATTTGTTAAAGAAACTGCCTTCTTTCCATTGGTTATTCTTTCCCACTTTGTTGAAGATTAGTTGACCATAGTTGTGGGCCCATTTCCTATTTTTCTATTCTGTTCCATAGATCTACGTGTCTGTTTTGTGCCAGTATCATACTGTCTTGATCATTACAGCTTTGTAATATCACTTGAAGTCCAGAATTGTGATGCTTCCAAGTTTGCTTTTCTTTTCCAAGGTTGCATTGGCTATTTGGGGCATTTTGTGGTTCCATACAAATTTTAGGATATTTTTTCAAGCTCTGAGAAAGAATGCTGTTGGTATTTTGGTACAAATTACATTAAATGCATAGAATGCTTTGGATAGTATAGACATTGGAGCATATCCCAGAATAGATCCTATATTAGGTCACAAAACAACAAATGTAAAAATATTAAAATCATACCATGTACATTTCTGACCACAATGCTGTGATAGTAGAAGTCAACCACAAGAATAAATTTGGAAAGAGCATAAGCACATAGAGGTTATAAAACATGCTTTTTTAAAATTTTATTTTATTAGCATATAATGTATTATTTGCTTCCAGAGTACAGGTCTGTGAATCCTCAGTATTACACAATTCACAGCACTCACAAAACACATACCCTCCCCAATGTCCATAACAGCCACCCTATCCCTTCCCCCCCCCAGCAACCCTCAGCTTGTTTCCTGAGATTAAGAGCCTCTTATGGTTTGCCTCCCTCTCTGTTTTTATTTTATTTTATTTTTCTCCCCCTTCCTCTATGTTCATCTGTTTTATTTCTTAAATTCCACATATAAGTGAAATCATATGGTATTTATCTTTCTCTGACTGACTTATTTTGCTTAGCATAATACCCTCTGGTTGCACCCACATCACTGCAAATGGCAATATTCCATTCTTTGTGATGGCTGAATAATATTCCTGTATATATGCCACCTGTTCTTCATCCATTCATTTGTCGATGAATATCTAGGCTCTTTCCTTATACTTGCTATTATGGACAGTTCTGTTATAAATATTGGGATGTATGTGCCCCTTCAAATCACTATCTTTTATCCTTTGGATAAACACCTAGTAGTGAAATTGATGTTAATATAATAGTTCTATTTTTAAGTTTTTTGAGGAACCTCCATATTGTTTTCCAGAGTGGCTGTGCCAGATGGCATTCCCACAAAAAGTGTAAGAGAGGTCCACTTTCTCTGCATTCTCCCTAACATCTGTTCCCTCAGTTCTCTTTAGCCATTCTGACTGGGGTGAAGTGGTATTTCATTGCAGTTTTGATGTGTGAGGTGGTATCCCATTGTGGTTTTGATTTATATTCCCCTGATGCCAAGTGATATTGAGGATCTGTTCATGTGTCTGTTAGCCATTTGTATGTCTTTGGTCAAATGTCTATTCTTGTCTTCTGCCCATTTCTTGGCTTGATTTTTTTGTGTTCTAGGTGTTGAGTTTGACATAGTCATTATAAGTTTTGGATACTAGCCCTTTGTCTAGTCATATACTAGTCATTTGCAAATATCTTCTCCCATTCCATAGGTTGCCTTTTAGCTTTGTTGACTGTTTACTTTGCTGTGCAAAAGCTTTTTATCCTGATGGTCTCAATAGATCATTTTTGCTTTTGTTTCCCTTGCCCCTGGAGACGTGTCTAGTATGAACTTGCTGTGGCCGAAGTCAATGAGATTGCCACCTGTGTTCTCCAGTGAGATTTTAACGGATTCCTGACTCACATTTAGGTCTTTCATCTACTCTGAACTTATTTTTTCTGTATGGTATAAGAAAGTGGTCCACTTTCAATCTTCTGCATGTTCCTTTCCAGACATCCCAACATCATTTTCTGAAGAACTAATGTCTTTCTTCCATTGGACATTCTTTCCTCCTTTGTTGAAAATTAGATGAACATAGAGTTGAGGTTCCATTTATGGATACTCTATTTTGTTCCATTGTTCTATGTGTATATTTTGGTGCCAGTATCATACTGTCTTAATGATTACAGCTTTGTAATACAGCTTGAAGTCTGGAAGTATGATGCCTCCAGCTTTGTTTTTCTTTTTCAGGATTGCTTTGTCTATTTGGGGTCTTTTCTTTTTCCATAAAAATTAAGAATTGTTCGTCCCAGCTCTGTAAAAAAATGCTGATGGTATTTTGACAAGGATTGCATTGAATGTGTAGATTGCTTTCAGTAGCATAGACATTTTACCAATATTTGTTCTTCCAGTCCATGAGAATGGAATATTTTTCCATTTCTTTTTGTCATTCTTAATGACATTTTTCTTTCTTTCAGTATAGAAGCATTTTTATTTTTTAATTTAAATTTAATTAGCTTGTAGTACATCATTAGTTTGAGATCTAGTGTTCAGTTATTTATCAGTAGCCTATAAAACCCAGTTCTCATCACATAATGTGCCCCCCTTGATACCCATCACTCAACTATCCTATTTACTCTCCCACCTCCCCTGTAGAAGACCTGTTTGTTTCTTATAGTTAAGTCTCTTGTGGTTTGTCTCCCTCTCTGATGACTTCCCATTCAGTACTTTTTCCCTTCCCCAATGGTCTTCTGCCCTCTCTCTTATATTCCACATATGAATGAAACCATATGTGAATTGTCTGATCTGATTGACTTATTTTGCTCAGCTTAATACCCTCCAGGCCATCTACAATCATATATATGGTAAGTATTCATCATTCATTTCTGGTGGTTGAGTAATAGTCCATGATATATGTAGAGAGAGATACAGAGACATATAGATATCTAGATATCTATATCTATCTATCTATCTATCTATCTATCTATCTATCTATATCACATCATATTTATCCATTCGTCTGTTGATGGACATCTCAGCTCTTTCCACAATTTAGCTATTGTGGATATTGCCTCTATGAACATTAGGGTGCAGGTGCCCCTATGTATCAGTACATTGTATCATTGAAGTAAATACCTAGTAATTCAATTGCTGGGTCATGGGGTAGCTGTATTTTTAACTTCTTGAGGAACCTCCATGCCCTTTCCCAGAGTGGCTGTACCAGCTTGCATTCCCACCAACAATGTAGGAGGGTTCCCATTTCTCCACATCATTGCCAACATTTGTTGTTTCTTGCCTTGTCGATTTTTGCTGTTCTACCTGGCTTGATGTGGTATCTCATTGTGGTTTTGATATATCCTTGTTGCTGAGTGATGTGGAACATTTTTTCATGTGTCTGTTGGAGGTGGGTATTTCTTTTTTGGAGAAATGTCTGTTCATATATTCTGCCCATTTCTTTGTTTGTTTGTTTGTTTTTTGGTTTTTTTAAAATGAATTAATTTATTTTTATTTCTTTTCAGCGTAACAGTATTCATTGTTTTTGCACCACACCCAGTGCTCCATGCAATATGTGCCCTCCCTAAAACCCACCACCAGGCTCCCCTAACCTCCCACCCCCCGCCCCTTCAAAACCCCTCAGGTTGTTTTTCAGAGTCCATAGTCTCTCATTTCCTGACTGAGTTATTTGGTTTTTTTTGCTTGTGGAGTTTGATAAATTCTTTATAGATCATTGTTATTAGCCCTTTATCTGATATGTCATTTGCAAATATTTTCCTCCCATTCCATAGGTTGACTTTTAGTTTTGTTGACTGTTTCCTTTGCTTTGCAGAAGATTTTTATCTTGATGAAGTCCCAAAAGTTCATTTTTTTGCTTTCCCCCCCTATCTTTGTAGACATGTCTAGCAAGAAGTTGCTGCAGCTGAGGACGAAAAGATTGCTGCCTGTGTTCTCCTGTAGGAGTTTGATGGATTCCTTACTCACATTGAGGTCTTCCACCCATTTTGTGTTTATCTTTGTGTATGCTGTAAGAAGATGGTCCAGTTTCATTCTTCTACATGTGGCTGTCCAACATTTCCAGCACCATTTATTGAAGAGACTGTCTTTTTTCCATTAGATATCCTTTCCTGCTTTTTCAAAGATTAGTTGACCATAAAGTTCAGGGTCCATTTCTGAGTTCTCTATTCTGTTCCATTGATCTATGTATCTGCTTTTGTGCCAGGACCATACTTTCTTTAGATTATGGTGTTGTAATATAGCTTGAAGTCAGGCACTGTGATACCAACAACTTTGGTTTTCTTTTTAGCATTCTTCTGGGTATTTGGGGTCTTTCTGGTTCCATACGAATTTTAGGATTATTAATTCCAGCTCTGGAAAAAGTGTCCATGGTATTTTGATAAGAGTTGCCTTGATTGTGTAGATTGCTATGACAAGCATTGACATTTTCAAAGTATTTGTTATTCCAAGCCATGGGCATGGATTTTTTTCCCATTTATTTGTGTCTTCCTCAATTTCTTTTGGAGGTGTTCTGTAGTTTTACAGTATAGATTCTTTACCTCTTTGGTTAGGTTTATTCCTAGATATCTTATGGGTTTAGGTGCAATTGTAAATGGGATCAGTTTCTTAATTTCTCTTTCTTCAGTCTCATTATTAGTGTATAGAAATGCAACTGATTTCTGTGCATTGATTTTATATCCTGCCACATTGCTGAATTCCTATATGAATTCTAGAAAATTTGGAGCAGCATTTAGGGTTTTCCACTTGAAGTATCATGTCATCTGGGAAGAGAGAGAGTTTGACTTCTTCTTTGCCCATTTGAATGTGTTTTATTTCTTTTTGTTGACTAACTGCTGTGGTTAGGTCTTCCAGTACTATGTTAAATAAGAGTGGTGAGAGCGTGTGTTCTTGTCATGTTCCTGACCTTAGGGGAAAAGCTCTCAGTTTTCTCCATTGAGAATGATATTCTCTGTGGGCATTCCTTAGCTTTTATGATACTGAGGTATGTTCCCTCAACCCCTTCACTGTGGACAATGTAGAAACAATTTAAAAAAAGATACTGTATTTTGGCAAATGCTTTTACTGTATCAGTTGAGAGGATCATATTTTGTTGTTGTTTTTGTTTTTAAGGTATGATTTTTTTATCACGTTATGTTAGTCACCATACAGTACATCATTAGTTTTTTGATGTTGTGTTCCATGATTCTTTGTTTATATGTTTCTTGTCCTTTCTTTTATGAATGTGATGTATCACATTGATTGATTTGCAAAAGTTGAACTATCCTTGCAGCCCAGGAATAAATCCCACTTGGTCATGGCAAATAATCTTTTTAATGTACTATTGTATCCTATCGTCTAGTATCTAAATGAAAATTTAGACATCTGTGCTCATCAGGGTTATTGGTTTGTAATTCTCCTTTTTAATTGTGCCTATGTCTGGTTTTGGAATCAGTGTAATGGTTGCCTCATGGAATGAGTTTCAAAGTTTTCCTTCCATTTCTATCTTTTAAAACAGCTTCAGAAAGATAAGTATTAGTTCTTCAATAAATGCTTGGTAGAATTCCTCAGGGATGCCATCTGACCCTGGGATTCTTGAGAGATTTTTTTTATTGCTGTTTCAATTTCCTTGTTGGTTATGGGACAGCTGATGTATTTTTTTCCTTCCTGTTTCATTTTTGGTAGTTTATTCTTTTTGAGGAATACATCCATTTCTTCCAGATTGCATAATTTGTTGGCATAAAATTTCTCATAATATGTTTTTCAAATTGTGTTTTCTTGTTTTTGGTCATAATCCCTCCTGCTTCATTCATGACTTATTAATTTGGGTCTGTTCTGTTTTTGTTTTGGTATGTCTGGCTAGGGGTTTATTGATCTTATTAATTATTTCCAAAAACCAGTATCTAGTTTCATTGATCTGTTCCACTATTCTTCTGTTTCCTACTTCATTGATCTCTACTCTAACCTTTATTATTTCTCTTCTCCTCCTTGTTTTAGGATTTATTTGCTGTTCTTCCTCCAGCTCCTTCAAATGTAAGGTTGCTTGTGTATTTGAAAACTTTCTAATTTTTTGAGAATGGTTTGTATTGTTATGTACTTATCTCTAAGGACTAACTCTGCTGTATCCTAAAGAATTTGAACAGTTCTGTTTTCATTCTCATCTACATCTGTATCTTTGGGGTAAATACACACTAGTGCAATTGCAGGGTCATAGGGAAGCTCTATTTTTAATTTCTTAAGGAATCTCCACACTGTTTTCCAAAGTGGCTGCATCAACTTGCATTCCTACCAACAGTGTAAGAGCTTTCCCCTTTCTCCATATCCTCTCCAACCCAGTTGTTAATTTTGGCCATTCTAACTGGTGTAAGGTCGTATCTCAATGTGATTTTTATTTGAATCTCCATGATGGCTAGATCACAGAATCTAGAAAGACCACGAGACAGATGATTGTGAAAATGATGAATTATAATTGTAGACAAGAGCTCTTGAAAGCAGCTAGGACAAAGAAACTCCTTACATACAGAGGAAAGCCCATCAGAATAACGTCATACCTGTCTACAGAAACCTGGCAAGTAAGAAAAGCTGAAAAGACGTATTCAGGGCACTACATGAGAAGAATATGAAGCCAAGAATACTTTATCCAGCGATACTGACATTCAAAATGGATGGAGAGATAAAGAGATTCCAAGACCTGCAAGGCTTAAAAGAGTATGTGATCACCAAGCCAGCACTGCAAGAAATATTAAAGGAGGTTTTATAAAAGAGGAAAATACCAAGAATATCATTGAACAGAAATATATGGAGGCAAGCTATAGAAACAAAGACCTCACAGGTAACACGATGTCAATAAAAAGGTATTTCTCAATAATCATTCTCAATGTGAATGGCCTCAATGTGCCCATAAAATGACACAGGGTTTCAGATTGGAAAAATGACAGGACCCATCCATTAGTTGTCTACAAGAGACCCATTTTGAACCCAAGGATACGACCAGACTCAAAGTGAAAGGATGTAGAAGCATCTTTCATGCCAATTGGCCTCAAAAGAACTCTGGGGTAGTGACTGTCATATACGATAAGTTAGATTTTAAGCTAAAGACTGTAGTTAGACCCTGCAATTGCGCTACTGGATATTTACCCCAAAGATACAGATGTGGTGAAAAGAAGAGCCATCTGTACCCCAATGTTTATAGCAGCAATGGCCACAGTCGCCAAACTGTGGAAAGAACCAAGATGCCCTTCAACAGACGAATGGATAAAGAAGATGTGGTCCATATACACTATGGAGTATTATGCCTCCATCAGAAAGGATGAATACCCGACCTTTGTAGCAACATGGACGGGACTGGAAGAAATGATGCTGAGTGAAATAAGTCAAGCAGAGAGAGTCAATTGTCATATGGTTTCACTTATTTGCGGAGCATAACAAATAACACGGAGGACATGGGGAGATGGAGAGGAGAAGGGAGTTGAGGGAAATTAAGGGGGGGATGAACCATGAGAGACTATGGACTCTGAAAAATAACCTGAGGGTTTTGAAGGGGGGGGTGGGAGGTTGGGGGAGCCTGGTGGTGGGTATTATAGAGGGCACACATTGCATGGAGCACTGGGTGTGGTGTAAAACTATGAATTCTGTTACGCTGAAAAGAACTAAAAATTAAAAAAAAAAGACTGTAGTCAGATACAGAAGGACACTACATAATTCTTGAAGGGACTATCCACCAAGAGATCTCACAATTGTAAAGGTTTATGCCCCCAATATGGGAGAAGCCAGTTACATTAGAAAAACTGCTAATCAAGATAAAGAGCCAATTTGATATGAATAAATTAATAATAGGAGATCTTAACATGCCACTCTCAGTAATAGATCATCCAAACAGAAAACGAATAAAGAAACAAGAGCATTGAATGACACATTGGACCAGATGGACCTCATAGATATATACAGATATATACAGAACATTCCACCATCAGGACTCAACCAATACCAAAAGATTGAGATTATTCCGTGCATATTCTCAGATCATAATGCTTTGAAACTAGAGCTCAACCACAAGGAAAAGTTTGGAAGGAATTCAAACACCTGGAAGCTAAAGACCACCTTGCTTAAGAATGCTTGGATCAACCAGGAAATCAATGAAGAAATTAAACAATTCATGGAAACCAATGAGAATGAAGACAATTCAGCCCACCTATGGGATACAGCAAAGACGGTCCTAAGGGGGAAATACATAGTCCTCCAAGCCTCCCTCAAAATAACTGAAAAATCAGAATACACTAGCTGTCTCTATCCCTTAGAGACCTGGAGAATCAACAACAAATTAAGACAACCCCACACACAAGAAGGGAAATAATCAAGATTAGAGCAGAGATCAATAAGATAGAAACTAGAGATACAGTAGAACGTATGAATTAAACTAGAAGCTGGTTTTTGAAACAACCAATAAGATCGATAAACCATTGGCCAAACTAATCCAAAAGAAAAGAGAGAAGACCAAATTAATAAAATTATGAATTAAAAGGGAGAGATCACAACTAACACCAAGGAAATAGAAACAATCATCAGAAGATATTATCAACGGATATATGCCAATAAGTTAAGCAAACTAGATGAAATGGATGCATTCTTGGAAAACTGTAAACTCCCAAAGGAGAATTTCAGACCAATACCCCTGATGAATACAGATGCTAAGATTCTCAACAAGATCCTAGCTAATAGCATACAACAGCACATTAAACAGATTATCCACCATGACCAGGTGGGACTCCTCCCTGGATTGCAAGGATGGTTCAACATTCTCAAATCAATCAATTTAATAGAACAAATCAATAAGAGAAGAGAGAAGAACCACATGGTCCTCTCAGTTGATGGAGAAAAGGTATTTGACAAAATCCAGCATCTGTTCAGGATTAAAGGGCTTCACAGTATAGGGATAGAGGAAACATTCCTGAACTTCATAAAATCTATCTATGAAAAACCCACAGCAAATATCATCCTCAATGGGAAAAAGCTCACAGCCTTCCCGTTGAGATCAGGAACACAACAAGGATGCCCACTCTCACCACTCTTGTTCAGCATAGTATTAGAAGTCCTAGCAAGAGCAATCAGACAACAAAGAGAAATAAAAGATACTCAAATTGGCAATGAAGAAGTCAAACTCTCTCTCTTCACAGATGGTGTGATACTTTATCTGGAAAACCCAAAAGACTCCACCCCCATACTCCTAGAACTCATATAGAAATTCAGCAATGTGGCAGGATACAAAGTCAATGCACAGAAATCAGTTGCTTTCTTATACACTAACAATGAAAATACAGGAAGGGAAATTAGAGAATCGATTCCATTTACTATAGCACCAAGAACCATAAGATACCTGGGAATAAACCTAACCAAAGAGGTAAAGGATCTGTACTTGAGGGACTACAGAACACTCATGAAAGAAATCTAAGAAGAGTCAAAAAGATGGAAAACCATTCCATGCTCCTGGATTGGAAAAATAAACATTGTTAAAATGTCTGTACTGTCTAGAGCAATCCATATTTACAATGCCATTGCGATCAAAATTCCACCAGTATTTTTCAAAGAGCTGGAGCAAATAATCCTAAAATTTGTATGGAGTCAGAAGAGATCCCGAATTGCTGGGGAAATGTTGAAAAAGAAAAACAAAACTGGGGGCATCACTTTACCTGATTTCAAGCTTTACTTCAAAGCTGTGATCACCAAGAAAGCATGGTACTGGCATAAAAATAGACACATAGACCAGTGGAACAGAGTAGAGAGCCCAGATATGGACCCTCAACTTTATGGTCAAATAATCTTTGTTATCAGCCACAGCAACTTCTCTCAAGATATGTCTCCAAAGGCAAAGGAAACAAAAGCAAAAATGAACTTTTGGGACTTCATCAAAGTCAAAACCTTCTGCCCAGCAAAGTAAACAGTCAACAAAACAAAGAGGCAACCCATGGAATGGGAATAGAATTTCGCAATTGACAGTACAGAGAAAGGGCCGATATCCAGGATCTATAAAGAACTCCTCAAACTCAACACACACAAAACAGTTAATCATGTCAAGAAACGGTCAGAAGACATGAACAGACACTTCTCCAATGAAGACACACAAATGGCTAACAGACACATGAAAGAATTTTCATCATCACTAGCCATCAGGGAGATTCAAATCAAAACCACATTGAGATACCACCTTACACCAGTTAGAATGGCCAAAATTAGCAAAACAGTAAGCAGCGTGTGTTGGAGAGGATGTGAAGAAAGGGGAACCCTCTTACACTGTTGGTGGGAATTGAAGTTGGTGCAGCTACTTTGGGGAACAGTGTGGAGATTCCTCAAGAAATTAAAAATAGAGCTTCCGTATGTCCCTGCAATTGCACTACTGGGTATTTACCCCAAAGATACAGATATAGTGAAAAGAAGGGCCATCTGTACTCCAGTGTTCATAGCAGCAATGGCCATGGTCGCCAAACTGTGGAAAGTACCAAGATGCCCTTCAACAGAGGAATGGATAAGGAAGATGTGGTCCATATACACTATGGAGTATTGTGCTTCCATCATAATGGATGAATAACCCAACTTTTGTAACAACATGGATGGGACTGGAAGAGATTATGCTCAGTGATATAAGTCAAGCAGAGAGATTCAGTTATCATATGGTTCTACTAATTTGTGGAGCATAAGAAATAACACAGAGTACATGAGGAGATGGAGAGGAGAAGGGAGTTGGGGCAATTTGGAGATGAACCTTGAGAGACTATGGACTCTGAAAAACAATCTGGTTTTGGAGGGGTGGGGGTGGGGGGTTGGGAGGTTGGGTGAACCTGATGGTGGGTATTATGGAGGGCATGTATCGCATGGACTATTGGGTGTGGTGCATAAACAATGAATTCTGGTATAGTGAAAAGATAAAAAATTAAAAAAAATTGTTAAAGAAAAAACAAGTATTCAAAAAAATAAATAAATAAAAACTTATCTCCCCTATGACCCTGCAATAGCACTACTGGGTATTTACCCCAAAGATACTGAATTAGTGAAAAAAGGGCCATATGTACCACAATGTTCATAGCAGCAATGGCCACAGTTGCTGAACTGTGGAATGAGCCAAGATACCCTTCCACAGTTGAATGGATAAAGAATATATGGTCCATATATACAATGGAATATTATGCCTCCATCAAAATGAATGAATACCCAACTTTTGTTTCAACTGGACGGGAATGGAGGAGATTGTGCTGAGTGAAATAAGTCAAGCAGAGAGAGTCAATTATCATATGGCTTCACTTACTTGTGGCACATAAGGGATAACATGGAGGACATTAGGAGAAGGAAAGGAAAAGTGAATTGATATAAATCAGATGGGGAGACAAACCATGAGAAATTATGAACTCTGAGAGAAACAAACTGTGGGATTTGGAGGGAATAAGAGTTGGGGAATGGGTGAGCCTGGTGATGGGTATTAAGGAGGGCACATGCATGGAGCACTTGGTCTGTTGCAAAAACAATGAATGTTGGAACACTGAAAAAATAAAATGAAATAAAATATTTAAAAAAGAAAATAAATGTGGTTTTGAAAATATGCAAGGAATAATCCCCATTTTTGTTGCCAGTTGAGACATGATTTGTGACCAAGAGTGTGATCTATTTGGGAGAAAATTCCATTTGCAATCAAGAAGAATGTGCATTTTGTTGTTTTAGGAGGGTATGCTCTGTATATATCTGAAGTCTCTCTGGTCCAGTGTGTCATTCAAAGTCTTTGTTTCCTTGTTGATCTTCTAATTATATGATCTGTCCATTGCTGTGAGAGGGGTGTTAAAGTCACTACTGTTATTGTATTATTATCAATGTGTTTCTTTAGCTTGGTTATTAATAGGTTTATGTAATTGGCAGCTCCCATGTTAGGGGCATAAATACTTAAAATTGTTAGATCTATTTGTTGGATAGAGCCTTTCAGTATGATTTTGTGTCCCTCTTCCTCCCTTAATACAGTCTTTGATTTGAAATCTAATTTGTCTGATATGAGTATTGCTACCCCAGCTTCTTTTGATGTCCATTATCATGTGAAATGTTTCTTTACCCCTTCAATTTCTAATATTGAATTATCTTTAGTTCTAAAATGAGTCTCTTTTAGACAGCATATGGATGGGTGCTGCTTTTTTAATCCGTTCTGATACACTGTGTCATTTGATTGAAGCATCTAGCCCATTTACATTCAGAGTAACCATTGAAGGATATGAATTCAGTGCCATTGTTTTACATGTAAATTCCATGTTTCTGTAGATTGTCTGTTTCTTTCTGGTCTATGTTGCTTTTGGGCTCTCTCTTCACTTAATGGATCACCTTTAATATTTCTTGCAGGGCTAGTTTAGTAATCACAGATTCTTTCAGTTTTTGTCTTTCCTGAAGTACTTGTATCTCTCTTTCCTTCCTCAATGACAATGTTGCTTGATAAAGTATACTTGGATGCATTTTTTTTATTTAGTAACCTGAATATATCATGCCACCCTTTCTTGCCTGCCACATATCTGTGGATAGATCTTCCACCAGCCTAATGTTTCTACCCCTGTAGTTTAAGGATCTTATGTCTTGAGCTGCTTTCAGAATTTTATCTCTGAAATTTGCAAGCTATACTATTATATGCTGGGTATGTTGATCTATTTGTGTTGGCTTTGATAGAGGTCCACTCTACTTCTTGGACTTGAATTCCCATTCCTTCCCCAGATTAGGGAAGTTCTCAGCTATGATTTTCTCAAATATACCTTCTGTCCCCCCTGTCTCTTTCTTCTACCTCCGGGAATTCAGTAATTCTAATATTGTTTTGCTTTATGGTATTACTGATTTCTCAAAGCCTCCCCTCATGTTCTTTTAATTATTTTTCTCTTTTCCTCAGCTTCCTTCCTTTCCATCAACTTGTATTTTATGTCATGAACTCTCTCTTCTGCCTCATTTACCCTAGCTGTTAGATCATCCAATTTAGACTGCTTCTCATTTAAAAATTTTTAATTTCATCCTGATTAGATTTTATTTCTGCACTATGAGATTATCTAGTGTCTTTTATGGTTTTTTCAAGCCAAGCTAGTAACTTTATAATCTGTATTCTGAATTCCAGCTCTAACATTTTACTTATATCTGTATCGGTTAGTTCTGTGGAAGACAGTATTAGCTCTGGTTCATTCTTCTGATGTAAATTCTTCCTTCTAATAATTTTTTCCAGAGAAGAATGGAATGAACAGGAGAACAAAATGAAAAATATCAATTATAACCCAAACAAAATACACCTTAGACAAATTGGACGAGGTCAGAAACCAAAAAACAAATGAAAAAGAAAAGAAAAAAAATAGTGGAGGGAGAAAGAGAGAATATAATCTTCCAGATGGAGAATACAGGATGATCCACTTGGTATTGGGTATATTTTGGTCTGTTTGTTACAAGACACTCAGTCACAAAATTGTAAAGAAAACAAAACTAACATATACTCAAAAATTAAAATTGAATATATTGAAAGGAAGCCAAAAATGAAGACCATATCTATAAAATGTAAATTTAAAAATTAAAGTTAAGATACACTTAAAAACCAGGAGTTGATAAACTAAGAAACTAGTTGAAATGAAAACAAGAAAAAAGCCAAGGAAAATTTTAGAGTAAAAGATAAATGAGTCAGGAAAAAACCCTCAAATTCTATATACTATTTTTCCCTATCACTGGATTTTTGCAGTCCTGTGTGTTCTGTGAACTTGGTATTTGCCTTTTGTTTCAGCTGGTCTTCTGTGGAAGGGGCCTGCTACTCTGATCTTCATGTATCTCTGCCTGGGCAGAGTTGCACCACCCCTTGCCATGGGGCCAGGCTCAGTGTAAGCTGCTTCTGCTTGCTCTATGTGACTTTTGTTCCCTGAAGGAACAGTGATCTCCAGCCCCAGGGATTAATGATCATGTCCCCACTCTTTAGTGCACCCTCAGGGAAAGGCAGTCAATCCCTCTTAGGTACACCAAACTCTGAAGACTCATGTGGTGCACATATGCATACTCTTTAGAGTATGAAAATAAAAATGGCCATGCCCTGATCTCTGACCTCAGAGCTGAAAAATTCTGATGCCCTCTCTTCAGTAAACCCTCAGGGGTAAGTGATCTTCACTTTTGTGTGTGACAAACTCTGCAGACCCCTGCTGTGCATGCCCACACTGATCATCCTGGGGAGATGCAATGGGTCGCTGCATGTCTGCCCTTTGTAGGACCACAACACGGAGAATGTTGGCCCAGTTGTACCACGGTTCACTGTTTTTGATTAACAGAGCTGAGAGGTCTATCCTGGGGTTGCTGACCCTAATTAGTTTCTTTTTCCCAGTGCTTAGGAGCTCTGCCAGCTCAGGCACCCTCATTTGTTCTGTGACCCCTCAGGGGATCCTGAGACTCTGCCCCGCCTAGGATTCTGCCCTGCTTTAGCACTTGAACACTTTTCAGGAAGGGCTGTCTCTCACTGGAGCAAATTTTAAATGTTCCAATATTGTGCCCTGGAGGTTTATCACTTTCTGGTAGATTGTTTATGGAAGCTTCCTCCTCCTGCTCTATATCTTCCAATACATCCTCCCAGATTCACTTCTCTGCACCTTGTACCTTGAAAAAAGTGGTTGATTTTCTATTTGTAGCATTCCAGCAACTCTTTTCTTATATCTCAGGTTGAATTCATAGGTGTTTAGAATGATTTGTTAGTTATCTAGCAAAATTCAAGGGACCAGATAAAATAAGGTCCCCTACTTTTATGTCATCTTGCCCCCTCATGCCTAAATGTTCTATATTTTTGAGTACAGATTGTTTACCTCTTTTGTTAGGTTTCTTCCTAAGTATTTTATGAGTTTTGGTCCAAATGTAAATAGGATTATTCGATATCTCTTTCTTCTGCTTTTTTATTGGTGACATTCAACTGACTTCTGTATATTGATTTTATATCCTGTGACTTTGCTGAATTCCTGTATAAGTTGTAACATTTTTTTGGTGGGCTCATAATTGTTATTTAACATAGTGCTGGAAGTCTCAGCAATCAGACAACAAAAAGAAATAAAAGACATCCAATTTGGCAAGCTAGAAGTAAAACCTCCGCTCTTTACAGAAGACGTTAAACTCTACATAGAAAATCTAAAACTTGGGGCACCTGGGTGGCTCAGTGGGTTAATCCTCTGCCTTCATCTCAGGTCATGAGCTCAGTGTCCTGGGATCAAGCCCCTCATTGGGCTCCCTGCTTAGTAGGGAGCTGCTTCCCCCTCTCTCTCTGCCTGCCTCTCTGACTTCTTGTGATCTCTCTCTCTCTCTCTCCCTGTCAAATAAATAAAAATCTTTAAAAAAGGAAAAACATAAGACTACACACACACACACATACACACACACACACACACACAAACCTGTTAGAACTGATAAATGATTTCAGTGAAGTCGCAGGTACAAAATCAACCTACAGAAATCTGTTGCATTTATATACACAAATAATGAAGGAAAAGAAAGGGACATCAAGAAATCAATCCCATTTACAATTGCACTAGATACAAGATACCTAGGAATCAACCTAAGCAAAGAGGTCGAAGACCTCTGGTATGAAAACTATAATATAGAAGATGACACAAAGAAATGGAAAAAAATAAAACCAGTCCATGCTCGTGGATTAGAAGGACAAAAATTCTTGATGACTTTTGTGGGTATAATATGGTTAAACCACGTAGTCTTTCTGGGCCTCAGTTTCTTTATCTACTAAATGATGGATTAGATTAGATGAGCTCTAACTCTGCCATTCTATTATTGGTTTACAAAGCACTGTTGGGTTTTAGGTAAGAAAGGACTACATATGCAGCAACTTGTGCCCTGGGTGACAGGGGTTTATAGGAAAGGGAAACTGAAAGAGTCCTGAATTTAGCAATATTTTAAGATGGGAAAAATAATAATGAAGGGCAAGCAAGCCATCAGCAACTAGAGCCTTTCAGCCTTCCATCCTCTCTGGGAATGTGTCTGATGGAGACCTTTGGCCGTGTCTCTACTGGTTTCCTGAGTTGGTCTGTGTTTTCATCCATCTTTCAGGCTAAATCAGGCTCTCTGTGCCCCCAGGGCTTCAGACACCCGGTGTTTCTTCTTAAGACCAAACAGACAGGCTGATGAGGATGCAACTTATGAAGGAAGCACCTCAGAGAATGTATACCAGAGTGCACTGGTATTACCGAAAATGGTCCAGATTCACTGTCCACTTGAGCAATTTTATGAAAGGTGGGGTTTTCATCCTGATATTTGTTGAGTTGAGACTTTATATTGAGGACTTTTGGCATGTTATCACATTGAATCCTCATACCAGCTCAATGAAGGGAACATTTTTCCTCATTTTACAGATGTAGAAACTGAGGCTTGGAGAAAGGAAGTGGAATCCCCAGCATCACAGAGAGTATGTGATAGGACTGAGTTAGAAGTTTTGTGCCTATAACGCTATGATTTAAAACTAAATCTAAAGTGTAGGAAGAGGCACCTCTGTTGCTCAGTTGGTTAAAAGTCCAACTCTTGATTTCAGCTCAGATGATCTCAGCATTGTGAAATCAAACCCTGCATCCAGCTCTGCACTGGACATGGAGTCTGCTTAAGATTCTCTCTCCCTCTCCCTCAGCCCTCCCCATTGCTTATGCTCACTCTCTCTTTCCCTCTAAAAAAGTTCAGAAAGGTAGTCAGGTAACCTATTTTTCCTCTATGCTGAGGAAGAGCGAGGATAAGTCATATGAGACAGATGGGATGATTAGCTATGAGCCCAAATGAAGGAATCTACCACCACCATTATTATCTTCTTCTTTTTTTAAATTTCATATCATTTTATTTCCTTTGCATATATATCCAGAAGGGGTATTGTTGGAATATAGGATAGTTTTACTTTTAACTTTTTTTAAAAATTCATTTCTTTTCAGTGTAACAGAATTCATAGTTTTACACCACACCCAGTGCTCCATGCAATGCGTGCCCTCCATAATACCCACCACCTGGCTCCCCCAACTTCCCACCCGCCGCCCCTTCAAAACCATCAGGTTGTTTTTCAGAGTCCATAGCACGGAGGACATGGGGAGATGGAGAGGAGAAGGGAGTTGAGGGAAATTGGGGGGGAGATGAACCATGAGAGACTATTACCTTCTTAAACAGTCTTTAAAGCACCAGTTTCCTGTGTCTTGTTCTTATGAAGTGGATTAGCCTATTTGTCTTTCTACAGAAAGTGAAAAATCTAGAAACAGCCCATACTCTACTGGAACCATTTGGAAGAAAGTGGGCATTATTCCCCCAGGTCTCATTTGCCCCAAAGCTCCATTCTCTTTTCCTTATACCATCCTCTCTGGAATGGGAGAAGGGGTCCTGATCTACTTACTAGGTGGTTTTCCAGATTTCTTTAAGACCTGAATCTAATGCCTCTCCTCCTCCAGATTGTCAAACACATTGCTAGTGCCAACCTTCTGCTAGCTGTGTTACTTGTGTCATGTTTCTTAGTCTCTCAGCTTCCTCAACTGTGAACTAGAGATAATAGTACCAACTTCATTGTGCAGTTTTAAATGTTCAGCTAATTAATACATAGCAAAATCTCTGCTACATAGCAAGCATTCAATAAATGGAGATAGGTGCTTATAAAATTAGAAAGTAAAACATAATCTAGGAATTGTTAATTGAGTGTTTTGACATGCCAAACACTTTTGTACTTGGAGGGACAGTGTGGGTGGTGATTAAAGAACATAAGCTCTGTCACTGAATGCACCTTGTTTGAATCCTGGCTCTAACTGTGACCTTGGGTAAGCTCTTTCTACTCTCAGCCTTCTTTTCTACATTTAAAATGGGGATCATAATAGCCATGTGATGAGGATTAGTGAGATGATACATATAAATAAAGTGCTTAACCCAGTGCAAGTTTCAGAATAAGTGCTAAAGACATATTACTAATTATCACCCTTATTGTGTTAGGCATTATCTCATTTCACACTCATAGCACTTATATGACACAGAAAGCTGATTGCAAAATTGGTATTTAGAACTGTGCTCAGATTTCAGGTGAACTTGGGAATAAGTGTCTGTTGACCTAAACAATTCTTGTGTGAGGCAATGAATGTTACATAGGCAGGAATTAGCAATGAATCTTCTTTCATAATCCTCCTTGAGGGTCCTAAGGAAGGAGTCAGATGCAGGACAGTAGGCATTGGACTTGACACTAGATGCCCAGTCTTCTCGTCCTAGTTCTGCCATTCCTTTCCTACGGGGCCAGAAGCTTTTGACTAGATAAATGAAACATGTTTCTATTGCTAAATCTTACCTGTTTGTGGAATACTTCTGAGTGATACAAAGCAGTGTGCTCTCCTGAGTACCATTGTAACTATCTTTAAAATGGACCCAGAAATGCCCACTCTATAAGAATATAAAAGTGTTAAACTATAGTGGTCTATACATGCAAAATATTACTTAGAGCAGGGGTTAGCAGACATTCTTTGTAAAGGACCAAATAATAAATATTTTAGATTTTTGAGGGCCATGAAGTTTCAATTGAAACCATGAAGTTTCAATTGAAACTATTCATTCTGTTTTTTTAACAAAAAAGAAAAATAAATCAGCCATAAAAAAATAAGTAAATGGATGAGTGTGACTGTGTTCTTTTTAAAAAAAAATTATTTGTTTATTTATTTGACAGAGAGAGATCACAGTAGACAGAGAGGCAGGCAGAGAGAGAGGGAAGCAGGCTCCCTGCCGAGCAGAGAGCCTGATGCGGGACTCGATCCCAGGACCCCGAGATCATGACCTGAGCTGAAGGCAGTGGCTTAACCCACTGAGCCACCCAGGCGCCCCGTGACTGTGTTCTAATAGAACTTTACAAAACCAGATGGCAGGCCTTGGTTTGCTGACTCCCAATTTAGATTCTCATTATTGAGCACCAACTATATGCCAGGCACCTAGAAAGCACTGAGGAATAGCAAGGTAAATGAGACCCATTATTTATCCTGGAAAAGCTCCCAAATTTATAGGGGAGTCAGATACATAAACAAGTAATCAAAATTCAGGATGATAAGTGCTATATAGCAGCATGAATGGAGTGGGTTTGCTTCATGAAAAAGGAGGCCCCAGTTGTTGTGTGCTTTCATGATGGCTTTACTTGTCTCTTAGGAAGAGTCTTTTTGGTTCAGTGAAACATAAAATTCATCAGTTAAGGTTTCACCTCATATATCCCCCTTGTTAACCCTAATTATATCCTAAGACTCTTAAAATAATGTTCAGACCAAATGGAACTAAAAAGAAGACACTTTTTTCTTGTGTCCATTCTTAAATCTCTCCATAGGGAAATTCTGCTTTGCAGTCTTCCCTTTTGTTGGTGGATTTCCTGTAAACACTAGAGTGATGAAAGAACCAGAGGAGTACAGTAACCTAGCCTGCATATTGGGAAGCCTGGCCCTACTCTTGCATTCACTAGTTGTGTGCTGGGAGAAGTTTCCTTGGTCTTAATCATCTTAACAAAGCAGCATGAGGGGCCCAGCTAAATGGTTTCCAACATCCTTTCCAGAGCTCTGCTGTTATGGATGATACACAAGTACAAAGTATACACCTGGCATGCTTTTCCTTTGAATTTTCTGTGCTTCTGTTTCAACCTGTGAAATGGTGGATCAGGCAGACTAAGGGATCCCAAAGTTCTCTTTAATTATAAGTTGCACTTAGAGGTTAAGACTGACTCTTTTCAGGGCATATTTTTTTGGGGGGATATACCTGGAGAAAATCCCAGGGGGAAGGGCTATGGCCAGATGGAAAATTAGCAAGGGGAGAGTCCTGACTTGACCTGCCTAATCTGGAAGGCTTTCTGTAGGAAGTTTGTCAGGAGCAGTGGTCATCTTCCCCCAACTTCCCTGTCCCCACCGTGACCTGCTCTGGCACCAAAAATGTGTCCAGATGCCTTTTAGGAAGATCATTCTGCTCTGGTAGTGCTAAAAAAGTCAAGAGACAGGGAGAGAAGCAGGAAGACTTGTGTATGGACCATCTTCTTTTCTAGAAAGAGAGTACAGTATAATGGTTAATGGCATGGCTTCTGGTGTCATCCTGTCTGGATTTAAATCCCAACTCCATTAGTGATGGTGGAGAACCTAGGCAAATCATTTAAGGTTTCTGTACCTCATTGAACCATTTTTAAAATAAGGATGCCAATAGTAACTACTTCATAGGGCTGTTGTGAGAAAAAAATGAACTTATGCAGTGCCTCACACTTACAAATGTTAGCTGTTACTAGCTGTTATTATTATCATCCTGAGTTGACCAGACAACCTCCTTGGAGAAACAGAACTTCTGGGTGAGAGTGGTACTGTGGGACAGAAGTAAAGGTCCTTCCTAGCCTGGGAGGCAGGAGGACGAGGCTTCTATTCTTGGTCTGCCACTGGCTTGATGTGTGACCTAAGCCAAGTCTCTGACCCTTTACGGTCCTGTTTTCCAAAACTAGATAATATTTCAGGTCCCTTCTGGCTTGAACATTTTCTAAGTCATACAGATTCTATGCAAGCTATGCATATAAGTACAGGAAGGATGCAGAGTACAGGCATGATCCAGGTCAGGTGAGGTTAACCTTGAATATCAGACCAGAAAAATCAGAAATTAAAAAAAAAAAAAACAAAAACCTGAGCTAACAAGTTGACCCCTAGCAAAACCATCAAGAAGGCAGAAACTGTCTTTAGGGTTCTACCTATTTTCCTCTCTCTTCTCTTCCTTTCCCTTCAGCCTCTGAATGTCAGCCTGCACTTTTATCTGTCTTCCTCTTATCAAGCCCTGCTCACAGGCTATGCAGGGCAGAGGGAGAAAGATCACTGGATGGAGAGAGATTTCACCATGAGAGGACTCCTAGTTCAAGACCCAGCTGTATTGGGAAGCATTCTTGGGGGCCCCTAATCTTCTATCTCTCTACCTATCCTTAGCCCCCACCTCCTTTCCGTTTACTGTCCCCTCCCACCTTTCCTCTAAGCTTCCATTACCTTTATGCATACGTCTGTTAGAACACTTATCAGGCTATATTGCAATTGTTTATGTTCGCCAGCCTCTCCCAGTAGCCTGTGAGATGATTGTGGATGATTGTGGATTGTGGATGATGTGGATGATTAGCTGTCTGTTTCATATTAGTGGTGTCCAGGACCTTGCTCAGATGTTAGTGCTAAGCAGGTTATTTGGCAGGCAAACTCACTACTTTTTGGCTTCCTGAGTGAATGGATGAACAAATAAGAGATGGATCTCTGGGGCACCTGGGTGGCTCAGTGGGTGAAGCCTCAAGTCGTGATCTCAGGGTCCTGGGATCGAGCCCTAAATTGGGCTCTCTGCTCAGCAGGGAGCCTTCTCCCCCACCCATTCCCTCTCTGCCTGTTTGTGATCACTCTCTATCAAATAAATAAATAAATAAATAAATAAATAAATAAATACAATCTATGTATATTCTATGCATTTGATAATGACAAATCTGTAAAGAATGCTGTTTGTGGCTTTGTATGATCTATCTCTCCTCTTTCTCCCCTTCAGCTGGAAATAACTGGCCAGACCTCCCTCTGTGCCTTTGTGCCCCATCCCCTGCCCTGACCATGGAGACTCTCCACAGCTGCCTGACTGCCTCTGTTTCTAAGCTGGTGCCCAGTGGTTACATGGTTCCAGTCTTCCCAGGTCACCCTGATATAGAAGGTCTGGCTGGGGAGGTAGGGCGGGAGGAATCTGAATATTGTGACCAGGGTGACTTGAGTCTCAGGGAAGAGAGTGATCAGAATAAGAAGAAAAGCAAGGCCAACAAGATCTGAAATTTTGTGAGCCCCAGAAAAGGACCCCCCAGTCAGGGGAACTGACCCCAGTCCATGATTTTACTGGAAGACACCTCCAGGCCACCAGAATTGAAAACCAAAATCACATTACTGGATCAAATGAAATTATTTAAGAGGCTGAAGACTTCAACTGGGGCATCTAAGAATACTCCCTTTAGGAACAGCAAGGCCCAGGAACCCCCAAAAGCCTCAGGTATCTACCAGATGAGGAAGGCAGAGGAGGCCATAAAGACCTTCTGGCATTCCTATGCTGGCTACTTTGAGGGCTTGGAATCCTTACTTGCATGTGTGCGGAGGCTGGTGCACAACTCCAAGAAGGTGAATCAGAAAGTGCTAGCTTTTGATGGCTTTGGCATCCAAGTAGAAGAAGACTCTTGGGAGGAAGAGGACCCTGAGCAGTCCAGTGGCAGCATGCAGGCCAGGAGCTACCTGAAAAGCATATTCCCTGGGGACCATTACTACCTACATACATCTGGAGACTCCAGAATCCAGGAATTCAAGTCTGCCATCAAGGGCCCCACCTTGGGAGGGCATGTGGAAGGAAGCAATGCAGCAATGAGGAGAACACTGGGCACCTATGCTAAGACAAGACCATATCTTTTGGTGGTGTTACCAAGTTCCTCGGGGCCCACAAGTAGATGGCATTCTCCCTGCAAGAGTTGCAGTTGGGTCACTACCCTGAGTCTTATTTTGTCAGTGGCAGTAAAGGATTCATCCTGGAGGGTGCCACCTCTCAGGTCCCCTATCCACTCGACCTGCCCTTCTAGCCCCTGAGGCTACACTGTGGGACAGCATCATTGGGAGGTGCCGGTGCTGCCAATGCAAGGCCTTGCATGCCTCAGGAACCTTCAAAATGAGCATTGAGAATGAGGAGATGCCAGGCAAGGCCCTCTCCACTTCTGCTTTGGCTTCAGCCTTGGCCTTAGCTCTCTTTGAGTTCCAGGATGATGCAATGGCACAGAATGGCTGCAGCAGCCACTACTGTTGTATAAAACTATTGTTTCATGAGGGAACACTCTTCCTCCAAGGAGCTCAATGAAGACACTGAGATTGTGGTCAGCTTCCTCAAGGAAGGTGACAGTCCTGGAGAGTCCCCTGAGATGGGAAACCTGTGTCAAGGTGGGTCACCACTGATGCTATCATGGAGAAACTAGAGGAGAAGCTTACCAAGATGGAGGAGCAGGAGATCTGCAGGGTGCCCAAGGGGTACAGCCAGGCAGGGCAGATCCAGGAGTCCAACTTGCATATGGGTGCAGTGAAGGCAGAAAGTAAAGCCAGCAAGGTTTACACTTGAGTCCCCAGTATTCAGGTGAGGTGGAAGCTGGCTCTTCCCAATCACTATTTGAAGCATTCATAACCCCCAAAAGAGCTAAACTCCCATGGCCTCCCCATAGCCCCGCCTTTCAACAGAAATATCCCAGGAAGAATCCATCTACCAGTCAGGTGTCTGGAACTTGATTGATCCTAAAATCCTGGGCAGTTTTTGCTCTTTCTTTGGACAGAATTCCTGTAGTTACACCTCAACTCAACCTAGAACCAAAACTGAAGCTCTGGGAATGGAACCCGTGTGACTTGGATCACATAATGATGCCTGAGACAACTATTTTCCTTAGGCTGTGGGACATTTCCTTGGCTTTGCAATCCCCCCCCCCCAGCAGGAAATGAATCCAGAGACTGAGGAAGAGGAAAGTCTCTGGGCTGAGTATCAGGAGACCTGGATTTATGTCCCAGCTCTGTGCCCTGTTGTCTGTATAACTTTGAGACAAGTCCTTAATCTTGCTGGACCTCAGTTTCCTTATGGAAGGGAGGGTGCTGTCTTGGTATCTCAGAGATCTCTAGGCACCTTCTGGTAAAACACTCTGTGCTATTTGACCTGAATAATGTAGGCAGAGGACAGCCCTATAACATTCTTCTTAGAACATTCATTGAGTGGAAGCTTTATGTCTAGTATTTTGCAGGGTGTTGTCATGTACATTGTTTCCATTTAATTCTTTTTTTTTATTTTTTAAAGATTTTATTTATTTATTTGACAGAGATCACAAGTAGGCAGAGAGGCAGGCGGGGGTGGGGGGAAGCAGACTCCCCGCTGAGCAGAGAGCCCAATGTGGGACTCTATCCCAGGACCCTGGGATCATGACCCAAGCTGAAGGCAGCGGCTCTAACCCACTGAGCCACCCAGGCGCCCCTCCATTTAATTCTTAAAATAACCTTGTGTAATGGGAGTGATTATCATCATTTTATCAGTGAGGAAACAAACTTAGAGAAGTTCAGTGACTTGCACAAAGTCATTCACATTGTGACAAAATTTGGGTTCAGATCTCAATTTTGACTTCAACTTTAGTGCATTTGTCTAGCTCACTACAGTTTTCAGGGGGTTCAATTTGAGTGGCAACAAGTAGGTGCTAGAATTATAGTAGGAGGAATGTTGAATAAACAACAAAAGGAAATTTCTGGCTTTGAGACTTAAGAATGTTTTGATAAAGGGCTACTCTATAGTTTCTACAGATAATTTTAGGGTAAAGCATTTTTTAAGGAAAGTTAATTACAATTCTTATTCAGGGAAATAGGAGGTCTAGCTTGATTGTCTTCAATCAACCTCATCTTTCAGATTCCACTTTCAGAAAATTGGACCCCATCAGGACAGAAGCAATAAGTCTTTTTTTTTAGAAAAGGATATTAATGCATTTAAAAGCATTGTCTTTCTATATTTATAGTTTTCAGTAAGATTTAAGGACACAAAAATTAGAATAATGCTATTGGAAGCAAATTTAATTGCAGTGGTTTTATAGACCAATCAATCAAGTAAACAAACATACCTAATGACTCCATTGGCTGAGAGTTAAAATTTGGTACTTTATGTCAAGGTTTACCAGTCACTAGGAAGAGGGTCACAGATGAGTGTGTGTACCTTACTAAGGGACTGTGTGGACTAGGTGCAGAGATGCCTTGTTGGTTCTTTAAAAGAACAGGCTTTGGAGTCAAAAAGACTTGAGTGTGATTTGCCTTCTAATCAGTGAAATGGGACAAAGCACTCCATACCTAAGAGGGCTGCTGTGGGGATTCAAATGAGCCAGAGTATGTAAGGTGCCTAGCCTAGCACCATTTGTGACATGTTGAAGGCATCCATAGAGTGGTATCTGTTGTCATTATTGAAATTTGGTAAATTATTAGCTGAACATTGTGCCACCAGAGAAATAATTCAAGACAGTACTATGCCAGCAGTTGGTTAATGCAGTTGGAAGGAGCAGTGTCTAAGTTCAGAAAACTGGTTTCTAGTTTCATTTCCACCCCTGATTTGCTTCATGACCTTGAGACAGATTCTTCCCCTCACTGAGCCTCAGTTTCTCCATTTGAGCCAGAGAATTTGCACCGGATAATTCCTAAGGATCTTTCCAGCCTATCTCTAGTTATTTCCTTCCACCTAAGCCCTTAAACATTTCTCTGAGTCCAATGGGAGATGCCCAGTAGCTTGTTTCAGAATAGCTTTTCTTAGCAGGTTTCCTGTGCCCTCTGCTGGTTGCTGAGAGATGCTGACTATCATTCTTGGAGTGCTATAACCACCTGTTCAGAAAGGGACTGGAGTCCAGGGAAAAAGCAAAGTGGAGTGGAAAAACTGAATGTTAGGGGGCATTGATGCAGGTCGGGGGTACAGTTGACAATATGGTTCAATCCTTTCATTTTATACTGAGTCCCAAAGAAGGGAAAGGATTTCCCAACACAGAGAAACTGGAAGACAAGAGGATCTGAGAGTTTTAGTGTTGGCTCTGCCACAAATCCCGACAAAACCCCTTCTATCTTTGGGTTTTAGCATTCTTCTCTGCTGACTGGAAATCCTCATCCTACTCACAGGCACCTTGAAGGTCTACTATGAAGCTAAGTTGAGGTAATGAATATAAAAACAATGCATTGTTAATTAGAAAAGGCTACATGATTGCAATATACCATTATAAGAAAGTGGAAGTGAATACCCACCATTTGCATTGACATAGATGGCACTGGAGGGGATTATGCTAAGTGAAATAAGTCAAGCAGAGAAAGACAATTATCATATGGTGTCACTTATATGTGGACCATAAGGAATAGCATAGAGGACATTAGGAGAAGGAAGGGGAAAATGAAGGTGGGGGGGATCAGAGGGGGAGATGAACCATGGAAATCTATGGACTCCGGGAAAATAAACTGAGGGTTTTAGAGGGGAGAGGGGTGGGGAGGATGGATTAGCCTGGTGATGGGTATTAAGGAAGGCATGCCTTGCTTGGAGCAGTGGGTGTTATATCCAATGAATCATGGAACACTACATCATCAAAAACTAATGATGTACTGTATGGTGATTAACACACCATAATAAAATAAAAAGAAAAGAAAATGGAAGTGAAAAACCTGACTAGCAGAATGTCTTAGATCCATTTGTATCTGTATTTTCCAGGGAAACAGGTTTGACTGACTTCATCCAGAGTGTTTTATTTTTGAGGTCTATTCATCTGACCTTCCAGAGCTAAGTGGCTCCTGAAACTATAGCTGTTTTGGCCCAGATTTGGCTGTGGTCAAACCCAGAAAGTGGTGCAGTTTCAAGAAGATGATGTCAGAAGGCAGGGTGGATTCTCTTCAGAGCTTTTCATTTGAGGAGTCTTTCAAGGGTCAATAGGGAACTGTAACTTCTTTGTGTGTCATTCCTCAAATTAGGAAAATGAGGAAAGTAATACTAATGATTGTACCTAACATTTACACAGTGCTCATTATGTTCCCAGGTACTGTTCTCAGCCTTTTACATGTATGAGCTCATTTTACCACATAACTACCCTATGAGTCAGGGACTATCGCCTGCCTTATAGGGTTGCTCACATAAGTACTTGTAACAGTGGTTGGCCAAGAATCATTGTGACATGCTGTTAGCTATTTGCATTGGTTATTAAATGCAAATGCCACAAAAAGGGACTGTACTTCAAGTCTGTTATTAGCTAACACCTTAGTGAGAATTAGAATGCAAGTTGAGGGAGAGAGAGGAAGAATAAGCACTCTTTGGATTTGTATAGGACTTTATACTTTGAAGATTGCTTTCTCATATATAAATTGACTTGTAAAACTATTATCATTATTTCCATATGATATGGGGAACAAGACAATAAAGTTGAGGTCAAAATGCCTAGTTTCAAAGCCCTGGCTTTTTTACTTTATTGGGTATGTGAGTTTTAAAATTTAAACTCAATTAGACAAGTACATCATTAATTTCCAATGTATGTGATTTTTGGTAAGTCATTTAACCACTTTGATTCTTGGTTTCCTTCATTTGTCAACTGGAAATAAGAAGTCTCCCCCTCTTTCCTTCCTAGGAAAGAAAGAAAACATAGATATATTGAATACCTACTATGTGTTTTTACTTCTATTATCTTATTTGATCCCCTCAGTGTCCCTGCTCTATTGATCTAATCACCACTCTAATTTATTATGCTTCTGCCTACAGATGGTAATCATAACCATACTCAGAAGCAGCTAGGGCAGTGGCTATTGTCCCTGTCTCACTGTTGAAGAGATGGAACCTTGTCTAAAGATGCAAAGTGGTAGATATTGGATAAAGACATAAGGATCATGATCTTTATGTCAATGCTGGATCTCTATACTGCCTGTCACTGCATTCTGGGGTTTCTTGAGAATTATTGATCCCAATTTCCCCATTCTCTTAGCTACTATACATTTCAAAGTGGTGGCACAAAATTTGGACTGTGAAGGAAACTACAGTCAGGATTTGCTGACCAATTTGCCAGCTATTCTGGCCTCTCTCATCTGTTCTCCTTGCCCAGCCATTGACTCTTCTAATTGCTATGGGTTAAGCTTCTTTTTCATGGTGAAGAAGCAGGGAGGACTGGGCAGGGTACTTCCTGAGTGAGCAAGTCTGCTTCCCTGCTGTAGGTTTTGCTATCCAGACTATGAGGGACATTTAACAAAGAAAGTCCAAAATGAGTATCAGATCAAGATATTTCTGGACACCCAAAATTATGAAGTTGATGCTATAGGAGCTTCAGTTGGGGCAGGAAGGTAGTAAATACCCTTTAAAGACATTAGGGGCCACAGCGATTATAACCTTAATTCAGGATGGGCTTTAGCAAAAGTATGAGTGACTGCTTTCTACCTTTCTTTTCTTACCCTCTTCCAGCTCTGGGGACCATTGCCCCTGTCCTCTGAGCTTCAAGCTGCTTAGTTCTGGTCCCTCCCCAAGTTGCAATTTCCAAAAGGTTTTGTCTTGTATCAGGTAGAATGTGTCCCTCTAAATATATCTTCAAATCCTAATCCCCAGTAAGTGTGCATGTGACCTTATTTGGAGATAGGGTCTTTGCAAGTTAAGATGAGGTCACACTGAATCTTTTGACTGGTGTCTTTATAAGAGAAGAATTTGGACATACAGACAGAGACAGACACAGAGAAGAAGGCTATGTGATGATGGAGACTGAAGTGATGCACATGCAAGCTAAGGAATTCCAGAGATTGCTGGGAGTCACCAAAATCTGGGAAGCAAAGCAATATCTTCCCCTAGAGACTTCAGAAAAAGCATGGCCCTGCAGACACCTTGATTTCAGACCCCTGGCCCCCACAACTGTGAGAAAATAAATTCTGGTTGTTTTAAACCACTGAGGTTGTGGTAATTTGTTACTGCAACTTTAGGAAACTAATATGCCTTCTGTCACATAAACCAGATCCCTGACTTCACATACAGTCTGGAAAGCGATCTGCTTAGGCTAATGCATATGGAGATCTGTTTTCATCCTCACAGAGAAGTGTAAACCCCTATCCCCACAATTATGCTGCTGAAATTGCTGGACTTTCAACCATTGTAACCAGTGAGATGGAGATGGTCAAGTCAAATAAAAGAAAGAGGATTTGGGTGTATCCTGAAAATCTTACCACAGAGCTTGATTGCATGTTCTGTAGGTAGCTCCCCTTCCTTCTATCCAGAATCAAAATAACCCAGTGCTCCATTGCATTCCACTAATGGACCTCAGGCTTTTGTTTTTGTTTTGTTTTCCCATCTAGTCAATGAGGGGGTTACACTGTATGACCTAAAAGAGGGCTTTCAACCCTAACAGTTTATGCATCTACAAAACAAAATAAATAAGTTAAGATTAGGGGAATGATGAAAAGCAGATGTGCATGCATGTCTTAGGATTCATATAGATTCAGAATAGTCTCCTGTACCTTCCATGACTCTATTTTCAGTACTCCCCAGTGACTTTCACCGTGCATAAGGATGAGTCAACTTTGGGAGCTGGTATTTGCCTTTGGAAATTGGGTTAGCAATTGGGCTGAGACCCTTCACTGAGTCATCCAAACTCATAGCTGCCCCACATCCAATCATCTCAAAGGTGAATGATACATGTGGAAGAAACCTGTACTGTATTCATAGTGACTTAAGAGTTTTGAGGAGGAACTTGAAGGATGTAGGTGTCCAGGAACTACTTTTATCTTGTCTGGAAAGTCAGAGTAGTGGGTCTGTGGTCAGAAAGGCCTACCACTTACTAGTTATATGTCACTTGGACAACTGACTTATCCTTTTTGAGCCTTGTTTTCCTTACTGTAAAATGTGCTACTATCTCTTATGGAATAGCTGTGAAGACTGAATGAGATAGCGTGCATAAATATCCTCAAAAAGATATCTGATGCATACTAGGAATTCCATAGATATTTCACAGATGTTAGTTTCTTTAACCTTTTTCCATTTGGAGGTCAGGGTTTTGGAAAATAAAGAACTTGGGATGAAAACAGCTATGTTACTAACAAAGGATAATTGAACTTAGCTAAGATGTCTTTCTGGCAAGAAAGTTTTTTTTTCTGTCTCTCCTACTCTCTCTCTCATTCTCTCTCTTTCACACATACACATACACTCTTTAAAGTACTTTATTATATGCTTTAATATATGTGCATTATCTCATTTTATCATCTTAACAACTCTGCAAGGTAGGTATTATTACTATTCCTTTCATGCAGATGAGGGAACTGAGACTCAGAGAGATGGAATCATTTGTCCCAGGTCTCACACTGAATAAAGGTTAAAGCCTATAACAAATGCAGAATACTTACTTCTTCTATACCAATACAAACCAAACACACATATACACAAAAAATGCCCAAGAAAGGAGAAACAGATGGTTTTTTTAATTTTTAAATTAATTTTATCTTTTTATTGAGATATGAATGACATGACATTATATTAGTTTCAGGAATACAATGTAATAGTTTGATATTTGTATGTATACATATTGTATATATTTGCATATATTGTATATATGATATTTGTATATATTTAACTTATATATAACTTAATTTATATATTTATATAAATTTATATTTGTATATTTATATATAATATATAATTGAAATATATTTCCATTATCAGTCCAGTTAACATCTGTCATCATACATAGTTACAAACTTTATTTTTTCTGATGAGAATTTTCAAGTTCCACTCTCCTAGCCACTTTCTATCTACAGTTTTTTTAATACTTACAATAAGAGTAGTGTTTTATTGTCCTGGAGGCTGAAAATGTCATAGAAACATTAGTAATAATACCTATTGTGAATTTCAAATACTTTAAGCATTGAGCATTTATTTTCAAAACACTCTTTAAATACATAAAAAAATATCAAGCAATGTGATCCCCCCAGTTTTGTTTTTCTTTTTCAACATTTCCTTAGCAATTCAGGGTCTTTTCTGGTTCCATACAAATTTTAGGATTGTTTGTTCCAGTCCTTTGAAAAATGCCAGTAGAATTTTGATCAGGATGGCACTGAAAGTACAGATTGCTCTGGGCAGTATAGACATTTTAACAATGTTTATTATTCCAATCCATGAGCATGAAATGCTTTTCCATATTTTTGTGTCTTCTTCAACTTCTTTCATGAGTGTTCTGTAGTTCCTTGAGTACAGGTCCTTTACCTCTTTGGTTAGGTTTATTCCAAGGTAGCTTATGGTTCTTGGTGCTATAGTAAATGGAATCTATTCTCTAATTTCCCTTTCTATAGTCTCATTAGTGTATAAGAAAGCAACGGATTTCTGTGCATTGATTTTGTATACTGCCACATTACTGAATTGCTGTATGAGTTCTAGTAGTTTGGGAGTGGAGTCTTTTGGGTTTTCCATATAGAGCATCATGTCATCTGCAAAGAGAGTTTGACTTCTTCTTTGTCAATTTGAATATCTTTATTTCTTTTTGTTGTCTGATTTCTGTTGCTAGGACTTCTAGTACAGAGGGGGAGATGAACCATGAGAGACTGTGGACTCTGAGAAACAAACTGAGGGTTTTGGAGGTGAAGAGGGTGGGGGTTACATGAGCCTGGTGGTGGGTATTAAGGAGGACACATATTGCATTGAGCACTGGGTGTGCTACATAAACAACGAATCTTGGAACACTGAAAAAATAAAATTAAAAAATAAATACATAAAAAAGAAAAAAATACATAAAATGTTTTATTTTGCACGGGATGAAGAATTACTGCATTTGAAGCGCTATCTTGGGGCGCCTGGGTGGCTCAGTGGGTTAAAGCCTCTGCCTTCAGCTCAGGTCATGATCTCAGGGTCCTGGGATCGAGCCCTGCATCTGGTTTTCTGTTCAGCCGGGAGCCTGCTTCCTCCTCTCTCTCTCTGCCTGCCTCTATGTCTACTTGTGATCTCTGTATGTCAGATAAATAAATAAAATCTTAAAAAAATAAAGCACTATCTTATGACGTTTTCTTATTTCAATTCTAGTATAGTTAACATACAGTGCTATACTAGCTTCAGGTATACAATTTAGTGATTCAACAATTCTATACATCATTACACAGTGCTTATCATGATAAGTGTACTCTTAATCTCCTTCACCTATTTCACCCATCCCCCTTTCTTCCTCTCTTATATGCTTTATTTTAAATGAGTACTCTCAGTTAAAGTTATTTTTTTCAACAAGAACATTTTTCACTTGAAGCATATTTCAGAATACACGGTTCCAAAAGATATATATAAAACATCCTATCCAAGAAAAAGAGAATACACGTTCTTCAAGTACACCCAGAAGAATCCCCTGGTTAAATCACATAAAAAGAGACATAACAAATATTATAAATTTAAGAAAACTGAAATCATATTTCCAACCATAATGGTATAAAATTAAAGATCAAGAATAAAACAAAGCTGGAAAATCTGCGGTATAAATATTAAATAATATGTAAATGTTAACACACCACTGCACAATCAGCCACATAACAAATCAAATGTCAAATCAAAATATGTCTCAAAACAAAAGAAAAAGAAAACACAATATTTCAAAACCTATGGGATGCAGCAAGAGCAGATGTTAGAATGAAATTTATGCTGTAAATGCTTATATTTAAAAAGGTTCAAAAAACAATTTAACATACCACAGGGAAACAGAAAAGGTAACTTGGCTGTAATTTAGTAGAGGAAAGAAGTAACAAAGAAAATCAGAAATAGAGAACAGAATCAACAATAGCATAACATTGAAAGTAATGACCTGTTTAAAAAAAATTGGCAACGCTTTAACTACATTAACTAAGAAAAAAAGAAGACTCAAAATCAAAATGAAAAATAGAAAACAATACAGCAGATAACCACAGAAATGTAGTGTGATGACATTACTATATACTGACAGATCAGATAACTGAGGGGAAAAAAAACAGATAATTTCTAAAACCACACAAGTTGGGGTGCCTGGGTAGCTCAGCAGGTTAAGCCTCTTCCTTCAGCTCAGGTCATGATCTCAGAGTCCTGGGATCAAGTCCCACATCAGGCTCTCTGCTCAGCAGGGAGCCTGCTTCTCCCTCTCTCTCTGCCTGCCTCTCTGCCTACATGTGATCTCTGCTAAATAAATAAATAAAATCTTTAAAAAAACACAAGTTATCAAGATTGAATCATGAATCTTGAACTCAAGAAACAGGAAATCTTCTTAGACCGATAACAAGAAGGAAAGTTAAATTAGGAATCAAAAATCTCCCAGCACAGAAATGTCCAAGATCACATGATTTCCTTGTTGAATTCTCCCAAACATTAAAAAAAAATAGCAACAATCTTTATCAAAATCTGACAAATAATGGAATAGAGGGAACACATTAAAAATCATTCAATTAGGCCAGTACTACCATGATATCACAGCAGGATAAAAACAATACAAGGACAAAAAAGTCTAGTTTGTCCCATGTAAGTATTGCTACCCTCTTTCTTGTTATTATGTCATCATTAGTTTTTGATGTAGTGTTCCATGATTGTTTGCATGCAACACCCAGTGCTCCATGCAAAGCATGCCCACCTTAATACCTGTCACCAGGCAAGCCGATCCCCCTCCCCTCTAAAACTCTAAAAATTTGTTTCCCAGAATTCATAGTCTTTCATGTTTCGTCTTCCCTTCTGATTCACCCCCCTTCATTTTTCCCTTCCTTCTCCTAATGTTCTTGATGCTATTCCTTATGTTCCACAAACAAGGGAAACCATAAGATAATTGACTGTATCTGCTTGACTTATTTCACTCAGCATAATCTCCTCCAGTTTCATCCATATTGATGCAAAAGTTGGGTATTCATCCTTTTTTATGGCTGAGTAATATCCCATTGCATAGATGGACCACATCCTCTTTATCCATTCATCTGTTGAAGGGAATCTCAGCTATTTCCACAGTTTGGCATTGTGGACATTGCTGCTATGAACACTGGGGTGCATGTGGCCTTTTCACTACATCTGTATCTCTGTGGTAAATACTCAGTAGTGCAATTCCTGGGTCATAGGGTGCTACCCTTTCTTTAAATCAGTTGCCTGATTTTCATTTTCTCCACTGCTTGATGTCTTTTAGACTTTTGGTAGTTGGATCTTTGCTTGCATTTATTGATGATACATGGTAACCCTGCCTGGATTTGGGAACTGGACCAGATGATATTTTAAATTCCGAAGCTCTACTCTTTAAGCCAACTGTCAGCCCACTTTCCATCTCCATTAACTAAACCTAATTGGTTTTCTTGCAGACTTTCCTTCCATCAGCTGAACCATAATGAAGGACTTCACCACTCAAAACCCTCTTGGAGAAATGCCACTCTCTGCCCATCTTGCAGAGGATCCTCATGGAGCTGGATCACGTGAGCTTGAGGAGAACCAGGAAGCTTTGCACAGGTGTGCTTTTTATGTCCTGGTTTCTGTGACAGGACAGAACAAGCAGTCCTTATGCATAGACAAGCTGTCTTGAAATTTACCCTCCTTCCTCATCCCTCCCCCATCACACAGTGCTCTTCCTCAATGGTACCTGAAAATCCACCATTAGCAATGCCTTGGTATAGACTTTTTTCTCTTCACGCTCTTCTATTAAAATGTGAAATTCCTTATTTGGGGAGCCCTTTAACGCAAAGCACTCAAATATACCATCTTCCTAAAGCCTATTTTCCCCAGTCGCTCTGTACCTAACAGTTTCCAGGTCTCATAAGATCCAGTTATGTCAGCGAGCCTGTGTGGCTCAGTGGGTTAAGCCTCTGCCTTCAGCTCAGGTTATGAACCTGGGGTGGTGGGATCGAGCCCCACATTTGGCTCTCTGCTCAGCAGGGAACATGTTTCCCCCTCCCCCTCTGCCTGCTTCTCTGCCTACTAGTGATCTCTCTCTCTCTCTGTCAAATAAATACATAAAACCTTTAAAAAATACAGTCACATCCTCCACACTTTACTCAACACTCTTTTATACATACTCTTGAACTCAAAGGAACCAGGCCTGTAGTCCCCAAGCCGCATGGGATCATCCTAGCCCTGTCTCTCTTGCATCTTTTTCTTTTTGAATTATGTACAACTTTATCCTTATTCCCTTTTTTTTTAATTTATTTTTTTAATTTCTTTTCAGTGTAACAGAATTCATAGTTTTTGCATCACACCCAGTGCTCCATGCAATGCGTGCCCTCCATAATACCCACCACCTGGCTCCCCCAACCTCCCACCCCCTGCCCCGTCAAAACCCTCAGGGTGTTTTTCAGAGTCCATAGTCTCTCATGGTTCATCTCCGCCCCAATTTCCCTCACTCCCTTCTCCTCTCCATCTCGCCATGTCCTCCGTGTTATTTGTTATGCTCCACAAAAAAGTGAAACCATATGATAATTGACTCTCTCTGCTTGACTTATTTCACTCAGCATAATCTCTTCCAGTCCCGTCCATGTTGCTACAAAAGTTGGGTATTCATCCTTTCTGATGGAGGCATAATACTCCATAGTGTATATGGAACACATCTTCCTTATCCATTCGTCCGTTGAAGGGCATCCTGGTTCTTTCCACAATGTGGCGACCATGGCCATTGCTGCTATAAACATTGGGGTACAGATAGCCCTTCTTTTCCCCACATCTGTATCTTTGGGGTAAATACCCAGTAGCGCAATTTCAGGGTCATAGGGAAGCTCTATTTTTAACTTCTTGAGGAACCTCCACACTGTTCTCCAGAGTGGCTGCACCAACTTGCATTCCCACCAACAGTGTAAGAGGGTTCCGCTTTCTCCACATCCTCTTCAACACACGTTGTTTCCTGTCTTGCTCATTTTGGCCATTCTAACTGGTGTGAGGTGGTATCTCAATGTGGTTTTAATCTGAATCTCCCTGATGGCTAGTGATGATGAACATTTTTTCATGTGTCAGATAGCCATTTATATGTCTTCATTGGAGAAGTGTCTCTTCATGTCTTCTGCCCATTTTTTGATATGATTATCTGTTTTGTGTGTGTTGAGTTTGAGAAGTTCTTTATAGATCCTGGATATCAACCTTTTGTCTGTACTGTCATTTGCAAATATCTTCTCCCATTCCGTGGGTTGCCTCTTTGTTTTGTTGACTGTATCCTTTGCTGTACAGAAGATTTTGGTCTTGATGAAGTCACAAAAGTTCATTTTTGCTTTTGTTTCCTTTGCCTTTGGAGACATATCTTGAAAGAAGTTGCATAACCATCCAAGCCTCCCTCAAAAAAACTGAAATATCCAGAATACACCAGCTATCTCTACACCTTAAAGAACTGGAGAATCAACAACAAATTAAACCAACTCTACACAAAAAAAGGAAATAATCAAGATTAGAGCAGAGATGAATGAGGTAGAAACTGAAGATACAGTAGAACATATCAATGAAACTAGAAGCTGGTTTTTTGAAAGAATCAATAAGATCAATAAACCATTGGCCACACTAATCCAAAAGAAAAGAGAGAAAGCTCAAATTAATAAAATTACGAATGAAAGGGAGAGATCACAACTAACACCAAGGAAGTAGAAACAATCATCAGAAGCTATTATCAACAGTTATATGCCAATAAGTCAAGCAACCTAGATGAAATGGATGCATTCCTGGAAAACTGTAAACTCCCAAAATTGAACCAGGACGAAATTGACAACCTGAATAGACTGATATCTAGTAATGAGATTGAAGCAGTGATCAAAAACCTCCCAAAAAACAAAAGCCCAGGACCTGACGGATTCCCTGGGGAATTCTACAAAACTTTTAAAGGAGAAATAACACCTATTCTCCTGAAGCTGTTTCAAAAAATTGAAGCAGAAGGAAAACTTCCAGACCCTTTTTATGAAGCCAGTATTACCCTGATCCCCAAACCAGGCAAAGACCACACCAAAAAGGAGAATTTCAGACCAATATCACTGATGAATATGGATGCTAATATTCTCAACAATATCCTAGCAAACAGGATCCAACAGCACATTAAAAAGATCATCCACCATGACCAGGTCAGATTCATCCCTGGGTTACAAGGGTGGTTCAACATTCACAAATCAATCAAAGTGATAGAACTAATCAATAAGAGAAGAGAAAAGAACCACATGGTCCTCTCACTTGATGCAGAAAAAGCATTTGACAAAATCCAGCATCCGTTCCTGATTAAAATGCTTCAAAGTATAGGGATAGAGGGAACATTCCTGAACTTAATAAATCTATCTATGAAAGGCCCACAGTAAACATCAGCCTCAATGGGAAGAAGCTCACAGCCTTCCCGTTGAGGTCAGGAACATGACAAGGATGCCCACTCTCACCACTCTTGTTCAACATAGTATTAGAAGTCCTAGCAACAGCAATCGGACAACAAAGAGAAATAAAAGGTATCCAAATCGGCAAGGAAGAAGTCAAACTCACTCTCTTCACAGAAAGACATGATACTTTATATGGAAAACCCAAAAGACTCCACCCCCAAACTACTAGAATTCATACAGCAGTTCAGTAACGTGGCACGATAGAAAGTCAATGTACAGAAATCAGTGGCTTTCTTATACACTAACAATGAAAATACAGAAAGGGAAATTAGAGAAACGATTCCATTTACTATAGCACCAAGAACCATAAGATACCTAACCAAATAAACCTAACCAAAGAGGTAAAGGATCTGTACTCGAGGAACTACAGAACACTCATGAAAGAAATTGAAGAAGACATAAAAAGATGGAAGACCATTCCATGTTCTTGGATCAGAAGTATAAACATTGTTAAAATGTCTATACTACCTAGAGCAATCTATACTTTTAATGCCATTCTGATCAAAATTCCACCGGTATTTTTCAAAGAGCTGGAGCAAATAATCCTAAAATTTGTATGGAATCAGAAGAGACCCTGAATTGCTAAGGAAATGTTGAAAAAGAAAAACAAAACTGGGGGCATCACGTTGCCTGATTTCAAGCTTTACTACAAAGCTGTTATTACCAAGACAGCATGATACTGGCATAAAAACAGACACATAGACCAGTGGAACAGAGTAGAGAGCCCAGATATGGACCCTCAACTCTATGGTCAAATAATCGTCGACAAAGCAGGAAAAAATATACAGTGGAAAAAAGTCTCTTCAATAAATGGTGCTGGGAAAATTGGACAGCTATATGTAGAAGAATGAAACTTGACCATTCTATTACACCGTACACAAAGATAAACTCGAAATGGATAAAGGTCCTCAACGTGAGACAGGAATCCTTCAGAATCCTAGAGGAGAACATAGGCAGTCACCTCTTTGATATCAGCCTCTCTTGCATCTTGTCTAGATTTATTCTTTGTGGATCCAAGGTTTTCTTCTCCACTGACCACTGACCATGGAAAGCCCCTCAAGGTTCAAGGCAGCTTCATTTCACCCACTCAAAACCTAGAGGCTTCCCTGGTCTTAAATGTTGGAATGACAAGCCTTGGTTCCATTTAAACTCACCTGTACTGGAATTGCCAACCACCTCCTTCCCCCCAGAAAGACTAGGTGGTGGACACAAACCAAGTCATCAAATCAGCAGCAGATGCTGGTCCTGTTTTGAAAGTCCTCTGCCTTGGGAATAAGGCACTTTCTCACAACTCCTGGGGAGGTCAGGACGGTAGTGCAATGCTGATTTTCTGGTCCCAGTTTTTCCTCTCCTCCTTCCTTCTTAGGAAGTGATCCCAACCACTGGAAATTTAGATATGTGTGTGTGTGTGTGTGTGTGTGTGTGTGTGTGTGTGTGTGTTTAAGCTGCCATTAACCACTTCACTACCAGTGTACCAAAGTGCACCCCTCTCCCCACTAGCCCTCTAATTGTCAGGAACAGATGACAGTCCCTTGGGGAAATGCCTGGCAAAGCTAGTGTTAATACCTACCTTGTGGAAATGTTCTGAGGTTATTTAAAAATAACCCCATGGGTGGGAAAATGTACACCTGAGATTGGCACAGGTCCTGACATCACCTTAGCAGCCACTCTCACCTCTGGGATATAAGTAGCTCCCACATTGTGGCTCTGCTTCTCAAGGTCACAAACAGACACTTGGGCTAAAGATATCACTAGGAAGGAGGATGACATCAGGATCCAATTTCAGAAGCCAGTTGTCATTTATCTCCTCTTATATCCCTGACCCTGCTGGCAATGGGATCCAAAGATCCCATTCCCATTATGTTTAGTAACTTTCTTTTACCTCTATCTTGGTCAGATTCTGAAAGATTCAGCTTGTTTTCTGGTGCTCAGTCTCTGTCCTTCCATCTTCTCCCACATGTACATATATCAGTCCCTCCCTCTCAGCTTTTAACCTGAAGGTTCCCAGGACAAACCAGTATAGTGAAAATAGGATCAACTTCAAGTTCGATAGACCCAGGTTCAAATTCCTATTCTGCCACCTTGGCAAGTTGCATAACCTCTCTGAGCCTATTTTCCCACCTGAAGAATGAGATGTTGGATAACATTTGCATGGGATCATTGTGAGTATTGAATGATATAGAGTCTATGAATGTCTCTGCCACAGTTCCTGGAATGCAGGGGTGCTCAGTCATGAGATATTCCTTCTCACCACTGCCTTTTACCAATTCTGTGTGCCCAAGGACTTACCCAAACACACACGTACACAGTATCATGGGGTTCAACTTGAATATGCCCTAGCACATGAACTACTTGTTCTCATTATTCACTCATTCACTCAACAAACATTTCTTGAGCAGAATCAGAAAAGTAGTGAAAGTTGCCTTCTGATAGCCTGCTATGCTGGAAAGGACAAAAGTTTTGAAGTCAAACATACCTGTATTTGAATTTTGGCTCTGTCATTTACTAACTGTGTGACCTGGAATAAGTCATTTTATCACTTTGAGACTCAGTTTTGTTATCTGCAATTATTAGGGTAGTAATTTGAACCTTATAGGGAATATTTTAAGGCTCAATAGGGCTAAAAAACATAAAAAATATTTTATCAGCTCCGCATTTCTATACTACTAGATGGGAATGATAATGGCAATAATAGTAAACCAGATAGAGATAGGAAATATGTCTTATACCAATCCAAGCCCATGAAATAGTTGATAGTCTATAAATATCTGTTGATGCCAATGTCAGAGCTCAGGATTTACTTTCCAAGTTAAGTGTAGGGGTTCTTCTACTTGAAAGGATCAGAATCCTATAAGCAGCCCCACTACAGACATATCGATGGATGCGCAGCTCTCTACATATTGCTGAGCTCTGTTCAAACCACTTGAAGATTGACTATCTCAGAGGCCTATTTTGGCAGTGACATTCAGATCATTCCCAACTGAGGCCCCATTCCCTTCCAGTAGGGGTTGGTGTTAATCTAAAGGGTATAGCTAGACAAACCTAACACCACTTGAATGAATGGTCCTGGAGTAGATGGAAGCAATCTTATGCAAGACACTGGCTTCTGAGCAGGTAAGAAGACACTGATATATCTTTACCCATTATTTGAGTATTTCTGCAGTGATGGTATCATTTAGCCAAGTTTGATATTTGAACTAGGTTGTCAGAAGACCTGTGCCCTCTTGTTGGGCTTCTGTATATAATTGTGTGTAGTCGTTTTTAATTATTCTCCTTCTGTGAGTCTCACTAATCTCATCTTGGAATTGGGGGCAGTGTTGTTTGGCTGTTCTGAGATTTCACAGATTTCTGTTCTCAGATTTCACTTCCTAATTGGGTCTGATTGGGTACTTGGTTTCTCTTTTTACTCCTTCCTATCTTCCTTCCTTCCTTTTTTCTTTGCTCTTTTCTTTTCTTTCCTATCCTGTCCTTTCTTTCCTTTTCTTTTCTCTTTTTTTTTTTTTTTTGACACATCCACTACTCACATTTACTCTTAACAAGTCGGCTTACAGAAAGGCATGAAAATTTACAACTGTTTATGTCACTTTTTGTAAGTGTTCAGAGAGGCAAGAAGTTCGATCTAATGGTGGAAACAAAGTTTTGACAATATGTTTTAATTAACTAAGCCCTCCATACCACATAAGACTTCAAGTACTAAAGAATTGTGCAGACCTGGAATTCTTACTTTGTAATTCCAGACAAGAGCCTGAGGTTCCTCCTTTCCCAAGGTATTCCCTGAACAATGTAATGGGTTTTTTCGTGACTAATTTCAACCCAATTTTCCCCCACCACTGGCCTCATGTGAATATAATCTTCCCTTCTATTCTCCAATCAATTCAGTCCTGGTGGTTCTGAAATATGGGCCAGGGTGACCAGCAGTCAGCCCTCTCTAAAAGGAGATGAAGTCTGGACTCAACCTAAAGGGTATTCTCTCACCATAGGTAATTTGGACTAGGACTCCAAGACACTAGAAACCTGCAGGAAAATTGGTGGGTACTGGAAGCCCCATGGACCAAGAAACAATCAAGTTAATAAAGTAAGACCTCTTTCTTAGTTCCATTAGAACTTGTCAATCCTCTAGAACCATTTATTTCCTCCAAGCTTTCCTTTTTCTAGACATATTACAACTGTTGGAATTTCCAACATGAGAAATGGAAACAATTTTAAAAATGGGTTTCTGGACTATGTTATAGTTCTGTAAAAGTTGGAAGCATTAAACTTTTTTCCCTGAAGTTAAGTTTTCTGAAATAAATCAGTGACTTTCTGTGGCTTCCAAGCAGCCTACTGCTGCTGTTGTCTTTGGCTGCCTTTTCCATGGCATATGGGGGAGCTGTAAAATTTTAAACCCTGGGTACCTTGGTTTGCTTTTATTACACTCTTTCCGTTATCATCTTCAGTACTAATCAGTGACTTATTTATGGGCGTTTCCTTGGAGAAAATGCTTTTTTTATAAATGCGGATATAATAGCTGGTGTTTAATAATACACTATATGTTAATTAATTGAATCTAAATAAAATAAAAGAACAAAGGTTCACATAAATACTCAACAGCAGTGGATATAAAGACCTGGAGGTAAAGAAGCCTGCAAACACTGTATTCCTAGTTTCCGAGGCAGAGTTCAGGGATTCATCAGTTGCATATAACACCCAGTGCTTATTATATCACATACCCTCCTTAATGCCCATCATTCAGTTACCCCATCTCCCACCCATCTCCCCCCCAACAACCTTGTTTGTTTCCTATAGTTTTTTTTAAGTCATCAGATTACCAGTTTGTTTGTTTGTTTTTTTATTTCATTTCTTTTCAGCGTAACAGAATTCATAGTTTTACACCACACCCAGTGCTCCATGCAATGCGTGCCCTCCATAATACCCACCACCTGGCTCCCCCAACCTCCTACCTCCCGCCCCTTCAAAACCCTCAGGTTGTTTTTCAGAGTCCATAGTCTCTCATGGTTCATCTCCGCCCCAATTTCCCTCAACTCCCTTCTCCTCTCCATCTCCCCCGTGTTATTTGTTATGCTCCGCAAATAAGTGAAACCATATGATAATTGACTATCTCTGCTTGACTTATTTCACTCAGCATAATCTCTTCCAGTCCCCTCCATGTTGCTACAAAAGTTGGGTATTCATCATTTCTGACGGAGGCATAATACTCCATAGTGTATATGGACCACATCTTTCTTACCCATTTGTCCGTTGAAGGGCATCTTGGTTCTTTCCACAGTTTGTCGACTCTGGCCATTGCTGCTATAAACATTGGGGTACAGATGGCCCTTCTTTTCACCACATCTGTATCTTTGGGGTAAATACCCAGTAGCGCAATTGCAGGGTCATAGGGAAGCTCTATTTTTAACTTCTTGAGGAATCTCCACACTGTTCTCCAGAGTGGCTGCACCAACTTGCATTCCCACCAACAGTGTAAGAGGGTTCCCCT
>PISX010013382.1:0-10269 GCA_004024625.1 Mellivora capensis | reverse complement strand
ATTCATTGTTCATGCACCACACCCAGTGCTCCATGCAATACATGCCTTCCTTAATACCCACCACCAGGCTCACCAATCCTGCCATCTCCCTCCCTTCCAAAACCCTCAGTTTGTTTCCTATAGTTAAGAATTTCTTATGATTTGCCTCTCTGATTTGCTTTTGTGTTATTTTCCTTCTTCCCCTATGTTCATCAGTTTTGTTTCTTAAATTTCACACGTGAGTGAAATCATATAATTGTCTTTCTGTGATTGACTTATTTCACTTAGCATAATACCCTCTAGTTTATCCACATCATTCTAAATGATCAGATTTCATTTTTTGATGGCTGAATAATATTCCATATCACATCTTCTTTTTCTATAGTTTGGCCATCAACATTTTTCACAGAACTGGAATAAATAATACTAAAATTTGTGTGGAATTATGTGAACATTTTTAAGTGTAACTTTCTTGCTATATCTCTGGGCATGTGGATGCCTGTCCACATATGCCTATATATGCATATTAGCCCATCTACATGCCTGTTAAACTACTTCTTTGATGAATTACACGTGTCCCTGAGCATCATGACCATGACTACAATATATGTTTTATTTTTTAACTTAATTCTCGGTGTGTGCCTGTGTTTGTGTACACACACACACACACACACACATACACTAACTTACTTTTGTCTGGGTATATCTTTGGATGTTTTAATATCTGGTGCTTTTTTGCATATGTTTGAATCTAGTGAGCCTGTCCATTTGCATCTTTTTGCTTGAGGGTGTGTATAAATACCTGCCTTCCAGTGTGTCTTTGTATCTTCATAAGACCGTCTATCTGGGAGCAAATGTGTTTGGACATATAAGGATATAGCTCTATGGAAAAACCTTGGTGAGCGATGAAAGCTGAGAATGTAACCCCCAGAGATATCTGGCCTAGTAGCTTAGCTTTCCCAACTACCACTCACCCTCTTGAATATTACCACTCAGAAATGGGCTTGTAGTCATAGTAGTTTGAGCTTGTTTCATGACAGCTACCACTTAGAAATTCTTGGCCAGGGACATGTGTTATGAAGTTGAGTTACTTTGTTTTGTTTTTAGTTTGAGAGTTGACCTGATTCCCCATTCCATATTTCAACTTTGGGAAGATTGTATGATATCTGTAGTAGGTCTTAAAGAAAATAAATCTAGTCATATTCTGCCTCTACGACCCCCACCATCTGGTGTTTTCTCTGTGGCTCCAGCTTGGCTGCCCTTGACCTTGGAAGACTGAGAATAAGCTGATGGTCTCAGACAGAAAAAAAAGTGCTATGATGCTGACAAGTTAGGAAGCTCTGATGGGGATATGCTGGAGACAAGACCAGTGCCCAGGCCCCCATTTTCTGAAAGAAAAATGTTGTTGGCTTCCATTCAGTGTATTTTCTTTTCTCTTCTTCAACCTTCATGTGTCACCTGTCAAAAAGACAGCCAAACTTTCTCTGAGAAGTTAAGTCATATACATACATTATTGGAGACTTGCACCCTGGGAGGCCAAGGCAGGTATTGATGTCCTTACTTGACAGAGGCAGAGAATACCTTAGAGAAGTTTAAAAAATACTTGTTTAAAGTCACTTAGCTAACCTATTGACAAAGCCAGAATTGGAACTTGGGTGTCTTGATTAACAGGTCTGTGCTCTATTTACTACATCTACCTGGATTATCTTCATGGTCTTGGATTTTAAAGTTCATTCTTTTGGAGAATAAAGATAATTTTTGGTTAGCTTTATAACTATATAATTCATATATAAAATTCACCAGGTTTAAGTCTACAATTTGTTATGTTTTGACAAATATGTATAGTCATGTAACCACCAAAACCATCATGATATAGAAACATATTCATCACCCTAAAAAGTTCCCCCATGTCTATAAAAGCCCTATCTCTCCACCCTCCTGGCAACCACTAATCTTCTATCTCTATAATTTTACCCAGAATGTTAAAACTGAATGGGAAGAAAGCAGAGAGGGAGATAAACCATGAGAGACTCCAGGAAAGAAACTGAGGGTTACAGAAGGGAAGGGGGCGATGGGATAACCAGATGATGGGCTTTAAGGAGGGTATGTGTAGTGATGAGCACTGAGTGTTATACACAACTAATGAGTCATTTAACACTACATCGGAAACTAATGATGTACTATATGTTGGCTAATTGGACATAATAATAAAAAATAAAAATTTTTAAAAAATAAAGAAAAAGAATGTTAAAATTAGAAATAACTAATTTGTTTTCAAAAAGTTGGGAGGACACACTGGAAGCTTCATGTTCCCTGATTTCAAGCTTTACTACAAAACTGTGATCACCAAGAAAGCATGGTACTGGCACAAAAACAGACACACATACAAGTGGAACAGAGTAGAGAGTCCAGATATGGACCTTCAACTTTATGGTCAAATTATCTTCGACTAAGCAAGAAAAAATATAGAGTGGAAAAAAGTCTCTTCAATAAATGGTGCTGAGAAAATTGGACAGCTATATGTAGAAGAATGAAACTCAACCATTCTCTTTCACCATACACAAAGATAAACTCGAAATGGATAAAATACCTCAATATGAGGCAGGAATCCATCAAAATCCTAGAGGAGAACATAGGCAGTAACCTCTTTGACATTAGGCACAGCATCTTCTTTCAAGACATGTCTCCAAAGGCAACGGAAACAAAGAGAAAATCAAATCCAAAACACATTGAGATACCACCTGACACCATTTAGAATGGCCAGAATTAACAAGACAGTAAACAACATGTGTTGGAGAGGATGTGGAGAAAGGGGAACCCTCTTACACTGTTGGTGGGAATGTAAGTTGGTGGAGCCACTTTGGAAAACAGTGTGGAGATTCCTTAAGAAATTAAAAATAGAGCTACCCTACAACCCTTCAATTGCACTACTGGGTATTTATCCCAAAGATACAGATGTAGTGAAAAGAAGGGCCATCTGTACCCCAATGTTCATAGCAGCAATGGCCACAGTCGCCAAACTGTGGAAAGAACCAAGATGCCCTTCAGCAGACAAATGGATAAAGAAGATATGCTCCATATATACAATGGAGTATTATGCCTCCGTCAGAAAGATGAATACCCAACTTTTGTAACATGGACGGGACTGGAGGAGATATTATACAGAATGAAATCAGTCAAGCAGAGAGAGTCAATTATCACATGGTTTCATTTGTGGAGCATAAAGAATAACATGGAGTACATGGGGAGATGGAGAGGAGAAGTGTGTTGGGGGAAATCAGAGGGGGGACAAACTATGAGAGACTGTGGAATCTGAGAAACAAACTGGGGGTTTTGGAGGGGAGGGAGGTGGGGGGTTGGGTGAGCCTGGTGGTGGGTATTAAGGAGGGCATGTATTGCGTGGAGCACTGGGTGTGGTGCATAAACAATGAATTTTGGAACACACACACACACAAATAAAATAAAGAAAAATTAATTTAATGTAATGATTAAATGTAATGATTAAATGTAATGGTTTAAATGTAATATAATGATTACATTAAAATAATGTAATTTAAGCCAATGATCCCTGTTCTAAATCTTGCAAACTTACAGGAAGTGAAATTGTTTTCTCTAAGCCATCTAATAAGTTTGTTTATTCATTTATTTATTCATTTAGAAACAGAGACTGTATTCCAGGAGCTGAGCTGGGTGCTGATATACACAATTTAAAAAGAAATCTATGCTGGCAGGAAGTTCACAACCTAATCAGAGAAAGAAAAAAACAAATAAAAAACAACAACAACAACAAGACAAGCCAGTGAGGAATCAGAGCAATGTGATAACCTGAGAAAAAGACTTGAAACTAGGTCTATACAAGAACTGCTTAATTCTGTTTGAAGAAAACAAGGAAACAGATTCTGAATCCCAGAGTAGGTGTTCTTTTTTTTTTCTTCAGCTTTTATTTAAATGCCAGCTGGTTAACATAGAGTGTAATATTAGTTTCAGGTGTACAATGTAGTGATTCAGCACTTCCATATAACACCCAGTGCTCTTCACAGTGAGAACATTCCTTAATCCCCATCATCTATATAATCCATCCCCCCATCAACTTCTCCTCTGGTAACCATGTTTGTTCTCTATGTTTAAGGGTCTCTTTCTCAGTTATCCCCTCTCTCTCTTTTCCTTTCTTCATTTGTTTAGTTTCTTATGTCCCACACATGAATGAAGTCATATGTTATTTGTCTTTCTCTGACTGACTTATTTCACCCAGCATAATACTCCATCCAAGTCTTTACAAATGGCAAGATTTCATTCTGTTTTATGGCTGAATAATGTTCCATTGTACACATATACAAGCACTTATCCATTATTTATGAGTCAGTGGATACTTGGGCTCTTTCCATAATTTGGCTAAGGTAATAATGCTGCTACAAACATCCGGTACATGCATCCCCTTGAATTAGTGTTTTTGTATTATTGGGTAAAATACCTAGTGATGGAATTGTTGGATAGTAGGGTAGTTCTATGTTTATTTATTTATTTATTTATTATTTATTTATTATTAACATATAATGTATTATTTGTTTCGGGGTACAAGTCTGTGATTCATCAGTCTTATACAATTCACAACATAAGGTAGCTCTATTTTAAACTTTTTGAGGAACCTCCATACTATTTTCCAGAGAGGCTTCACTAGTTTGCATTCCTACCAACTCCAAAAGAAGTTTCCTCTTTCTCCAATCCTTGCCAACACCTGTTGTTTCTTCTGCTGTTGATTTTAGCCACTCTGACAAGCTTGAGATGCTATCTCATTGTATTTTTGATTGTCATTTCCATGATGGTCAGAGATATTGAGCATATTTTCATGTGTCTGTTAGCCATTTGTATGTCTTCTTTGGAAAAAAATATCTCTTTGCACCTTCTGCCCATTTTTAAATTAGATTATTCATTTTGGGGGTGTTGAGTTTTATAAGTTCTTTATATATTTTGGATACTAATCCTTTATCAGATATATCACTTTGCAAATATCTTCTCCCATTCAGTAGGTTGCCTTTGAGTTTTGTTGATTGTTTCCTTCACTGGGCAGAAGCTTTTTATTCTGAGGTAGTTTACTTTTGATTTTGTTTCCTTGCCACAAGGAGACATATCTAGAAAGATGTGCTGTGGCCAATGTCAAATAAGTTACCTCTGGATTTGGATGGTTTCAGACATTTACATCTTTTATCTATATTAAATTTATTTTTGTGTATGATGTAAGAAAGTGGTCCAGTTTCATTTTTCTTCATGTTGAAATCCAGTTTTCCCAAAACCATTTGTTGAAGAGACTCTTTTTCCTGTTGGATATTCATTCCTTCTCTGTTGAAAATTAATTGACCATAGAGTTATGGGTTCATTACTGGGTTTTCTATTCTGTTCCATTGAACTATGCGTCTGTTTTTCTGCCAGTACCATACTGTCTTTGTCACTAGAGGTTCATAATGTAACTTGAGGTCTGAAATTGTGATGCTTCCAGCTTTGCATTTCTTTCTCAAGGTTGCTTTGGCTATTAGGGGACTTTTGTTGTTCCAAACCCATTTTATGATTGTTTTTTGTAGGGACACCTGGGTGGCTCAGTTGGTTAAGCATCTGCCTTCAGCTCGGGTCATGATCCCGGGGTCCTGGGATCGGGTCCCAAATTGGGCTCCTTGCTCTGCCAGGGACCAGCTCTTCCTCTGCCTGCTGTACTCCCTGCTTGTGCGTGCTCTCTCGCTCTCTCTCTCTCTCTCCTCCCAACAAATGTATAAATAAAATCTTAAAAATAAAAGATTGTTTGTTGTAGCTCCATGAAAAATGCTGGTGGTATTTTGATAAGGATTACATTAAATGTGTAGATTGCTTTGGGTAGCATACACATTTTAACTATATTCTTCCAATCCGTGAACATGGAATATCTTTCCATTTCTTTTTGTCGTCTTCAATTTCTTTCATCAGTGTATTAGAGTTGTCAGAGTACACATCTTTTACCTCTTTGGTTAGGTTTATTATTTTTCTAAAGATTTTATTTATTTATTTGACAGATAGAGATCACAAGTAGGCAGAGAAGCAGGCAGAGAGAGAGAGAGAGGAGGAAGCAGGCTCCCTGCTGAGCAAAGAGCCCGATGTGGGGCTCGATCCCAGGACCCTGGGATCATGACCTGAGCCAAAGGCAGAGGTTTTAACCCATTGAGCCACCCAGGCACCCCATTGGTTAGGTTTATTCTTTAGTATCTTATGGATTTTGGTATAATTTTAAATGGAATTAATCCTTGTTTTCTCTTTCTGCTGCTTCATTATTTTGGTGTATACAAATGCAACAGATTTGTGTACATTGATTTTGTATCATGCAATGTTACTGAATTCATTTATCACTTCTAGCAGCTTTTGGGTAGAGTTTTTCATGTTGTCTATATAGAGTATCATGTTATCTGCAAATAGTGAAAGTATGACTTCTTTCTTGCCGGTCTGAATGCTTTTTTACTTCTTTTTGTTGTCTGATTGTTGTGACTAGGACATCCAGTATTATGTTGAATAACAGTGGTGAGGGTGGACATCCCTGCGTTTTTCCTGACCATAGAGGAAAAGCCCTCAGTTCTTCCCAATTGAGGATGATATTAGTTGTTTTTTTTTTTTTTCATATATGGCCTTTATTATCTTCAGGTAATTTCCTCTAACCATACTTTGTTGAGGTATTTTATCATGAATGGACATCGTACTTTGTCAAATGCTTTTCCTGCATCTGTTGAAGTGATCCTATCATTCTTATTTTAATTTTTTTATTATTTTTTGATCATATGGTCCTTATCCTTTCTTCCATTAGTGTGGTGCATCACATTCATTGATTTGCAAATACTGAACCACACTTACAACCAAGTAATAAATTCTATGTGATCATGGTGCATGAATTTTGTAATGTATTATTGAATTCAGTTTGCTAGTATTTTACTGAGAATTTTTGCACCTATCCTTATCAGGGATATTGGCCTGCACTTTTTTTTTAAGAGGGGTATTTACCTGCTTTTGGTACCAGGGTAATGCTGACATCATATAATGAATTTGGAAGGTTTCCCACCTGCTCTATTTTGATAAATAATTTGAGAAGAGTAGGTTTGAACTCTTCTTTAAATGTTTGGTAGAATTTGCCTATGAAACCATCTGGTCCTGGACTCGATTGTTTGGAATTTTTATTACTAATTAATTAATTAATTAATTAATCGTGTTCAGTTAGCCACTGTATAGTACATAATTAGTTTTTGGTGTAGTGTTCAGTGATTGATTACTTAAGTATAAAACCCAGTGCTCATCACACATGTGCCCTCCTAGATACCCATTACCCTGTTACCCCCTTCCCCCACCATCCTCCCCTCTGAAACCTCCAGACTGTTTCTCAGAGTCCATAGTCTCTAATGGTTCATCTACTTCTCTGATTTCTCCCCCTTTGGATTTCCTTCCCTTCCCCTATGGTCCTCCATGCTATTGCTTATGTTCCACATATGAGTAAAACCATATGGTAATTGTCTTTCTCTGCTTGGCTTACTTCACTTAACATAATCCTCTCAAATTCCTCCAATGTCAATGCAAATGGTGGGTATTCATCATTTCTGATGGCTGAGAAATATTCCATTGTGTATATATACCACATCTTTTTTATCCATTCATCTGTTGAAGGGAATTTTGGCTCCTTCGATTCTTTGACTATTGTGGACATAGCTGCTATGAACATTGAGGTGCATGTGCCTCTTCTTTTCACTACATCTGTATCATTGGGTTAAACACCTAATAGTGCAATTGCTGGGTCATAGGGTTATTAACATCTTAAACTCCACAATGTTTTCCAGAATGACTGCACAAGCTTGCATTCCCACCAAAAGTGTGAGGGTTCCCCTTTCTCCACATCCTCTCCAACTTTTTTTGTTTTCTATCTTGTTAATTTTTGCCATTCTAACTGCTGTGAGGTGTTATCATATTGTGGTTTTGATTTGTATTTCCCTGATTGCTCATGATGTTGAACATTTTTTCGTGTGTCTGTTAGCCATTTGTATGTCTTCACTAGAGAAGTGTCTGCTCAAGTCTTCTGCCTATTTTTTTGACTGGGTTATTCATTTTTTGAGTGCTAAATTTGAGAAGATTTTTACAGATCTTGGATATCAGCCCTTTATCTGTAATGTCATTTGCAAATATCTTCTCACATTCTGTGGGTTGCCTCTTTGTTTTGTTGACTGTTTCCTTTGCTGTGCAGAAGCTTTTTATCTTGATGAAGTCCCAAAAGTTCATTTTTGCTTTTGTTTCCTTGGCCTTTGAAGTTGTTCCCTGTCTTGAAAGAACTTACTGTGTTATTCCTTATGTTCCACAAGTGAAACCATAAGATAGCTGAAGTTCTGTGCTTGCCTTATTTCACTCAGCATAATCTCCTCCAGTTCCATCCATGTGGATGCAAAGTTGGGTATTCATTTATTCTTTTTTTTAATTCATTAATTTTTTTTATTTATTTTCAGCATAAAAGTATTCATTGTTTTTGCACCACACCCAGTGTTTCATGCAATACGTGCCCTCCCCAATACCCACCACCTGGCTCCCCCAACCTTCCAACTTCCGCCCCTTCAAAACCCTCAGATTGATTTTCACAGTCAATAGTCTATCATGGTTCACCTCCCTTTCCAATTTCCCTCAACTCCCTTCTCCTCTCCATCTCCCTATGTCCTCAATGTTATTTGTTATGCTCCACAAATAAGGGAAACCATATGATAATTGGCTCTCTCTGCTTGACTTGTTTCACTCAGAATAATCTCTGCCAGTCCCGTCCATTTTGCTACAAAAGGGGGGCATTCATCCTTTCTGATGGAGGCATAATACTCCATAGTGCATATGGACCACATCTTCCTTATCCATTCGTCCGTTGAAGGGCATCTTGGTTCTTTCCACAGGTTGGCAACCGTGGCCATTGCTGCTATAAACATTGGGGTACAGATAGCCCTTCTTTTCACCACATCTGTATCTTTGGGGTAAATACCCAGTAGTGCATTTGCAGAATCATAGGGAAGCTCTATTTTTTTTTTATTTCTTTTCAGCGTAACAGAATTCATACATAGTTTTACAACACACCCAGTGCTCCATGCAATGCGTGCCCTCCACAATACCCACCACCAGGCTCCCCCAACCTCCCACCCCCGCCCCTTCAAAACCCTCAGGTTATTTTTCAGAGTCCATAGTCTCTCATGGTTCATCTCTCCCTCAATTTCCCTCAACTCCCTTCTCCTCTCCATCTCCCCATGTCCTCCGTGTTATTTGTTATGCACCACAAATAAGTGAAACCATATGATAATTGACTCTCTCTGCTTGACTTATTTCACTCAGCATAATCTCTTCCAGTCCTGTCCACGTTGCTACAAAAGTCGGGTATTCATCCTTTCTGATGGAGGCATAATACTCCATAGTGTATATGGACCACATCTTCTTTACCCATTCGTCTGTTGAAGGGCACCTTGGTTCTTTCCACAGTTTGGCGACCGTGGCCATTGCTGCTATAAACATTGGGGTACAGATCGCCCTTCTTTTCACCACATCTGTATCCTTGGAGTAAATACCATGTAGCGCAATTGCAGGGTCATAGGGAAGCTCTATTTTTAACTTCTTGAGGAACCTCCACACTGTTCTCCAGAGTGGCTGCACCAACTTGCATTTCCCACCAACAGTGTAAGAGGGTTTCCCTTTCTCCACCTACTCTCCAACACACGTTGTTTCCTGACTTGCTAATTTTGGCCATTCTAACTGGTGTGAGGTGGTATCTCAATGTGGTTTTCATTTGAATCTCCCTAATGGCTAGTGATGATGAACATTTTTTCATGTGTCTGATAGCCATTTGCATGTCTTCATTGGAGAAGTGTCTGTTCATATCGCCCATTTTTTTAAATTTTTTTTTAAAATTTCTTTTCAGCGTAACAGAATTCATAGTTTTACACCACACCCAGTGCTCCATGCAATGCGTGCCCTCCACAATACCCACCACCAGGCTCCCCCAACCTCCCACCCCTGCCCCTTTAAAACCCTCAGGTTGTTTTTCAGAGTCCATAGTCTCTCATGGTTCATCTCCCCCACAATTTCCCTCAACTCCCTTCTCCTCTCCATCTCCCCATGTCCCCCGTGTTATTTGTTATGCTCCGCAAATAAGTGAAACCATATGATAATTGACTCTCTCTGCTTGACTTATTTCACTCAGCATAATCTCTTCCAGTCCCGTCCATGTTGCTACAAAAGTCGGGTATTCATCCTTTCTGATGGAGGCATAATACTCCA